>CANUEY010698846.1:0-20440 GCA_948099555.1 Croton setiger | reverse complement strand
TTTTTTTGTTTGTGTTTTGTTTTTTTTCGTTTTGTTTTGTTTTAATTTGGTGGACGGGGCGCGCGGTGGATGCTCAAGGTCTTGGTCTTTCTAATGCCGCTACAATCTTTACATTTTTGGAGGTGCCTTGAAAAAGGCGGGCTGTGAGGTGGGTGCGAGTGGCGAGTTCGACCCTGCTCCTGAATTCCCTTTATTTCATCGTCCATATTCCCTTTGCAGTTTATTACCTTCACTTCACCCCGTCCATCTCCACCGCCGCCCCCTTCCCCCTCCCCCTCCCCCTCCCCTAACACCCGCTCCTCTCCCCCCCCCCTCCACCCCCATTTCCTTTGCCTCCGAACGCGAAAAGAGGGGAGGAGGGAGAGGGAAGGAGACCCCCTTAGGGAGAGTTACTTTCGAAGTTGGAGTGAAAGAGGAGGGGTGTTGGGGGCGATGACGATGGGACACCGTTCCTAACGACCTGGTCCTTGTTTCAGGTGAAGGCCTCGGACACGCTGACGTCCGTGGCCGCCCGCCTCGACACGACGCCGTCCGAGCTCGCCAAGATGAACAGGCTCGCGACCAGGCTCGTGTTCCCGGGGCAGGTGCTGTACGTCCCGGACAAGAGGCCCGGCGGACAGCAGAACACCACCCCGGACACGTCGTCGCTGGAGGGCCAGGACTCCGAGAGCCAGGATGACGGCGACTCCACCTCGCCCAAGTCCTCGTCCACCGACGGGGACTTGGGCGAGGGGGATGACAAAGGTTGGTGGAGAGAGTGAGAGTCGTGAGAGTAGAGCGCGCCCCTGTTCGTAGGACGCGCCGGCGCCGCCGCCTACCAACGGGAACGGGACTGAAAAGTAGACAAGAAATTCGAGATGAAAAAGTGCGCGTTACGATCGGTATAGCAGAAACTCCAGAAACTTCACCCCTACTTTTTTTTTCGTTCAGGATTTTATTCTGATAAGCTCTCGCATCCTCGTTTAAGCGAATTCAATGATTTGTTCTTCAAAACTTTTTTCACTTATTTAAAAGGCTGATATTGCAAGTACCATGTAACAGTTATGGGTAATATCAGCTGTCATTTTGAGGTTATGTGCACCGTTGTTTACTTTCGGTGTGTAGAAGTGTCTTTAAAACGTGGATGACCCATGAGCTCTGTTTCTACAGTTTCATTTCTACGATTCTTTTACAGATGGCCATATAAGAACTGGAGGACCTGGTCGTGCAGAAAGAATAGGAGAACACAGTATTCATGCTCCAACACGTTCCCGTGATCTGGAGCGTTTTCCTGAAGATAACTGTTCGTCACATAACTGATGGACAGGTACACTATCAACAACAAGCTCTGGTACTTTAAATAAATACTGCAGTGTTTCATTTCAATATTTTCTTCTTTCCAGGGTGTTGTTAGTGGATTTCTGCTTGTTACCCCCAATGCTGTTATGTTTGATCCAAATGTATCTGATCAGTTAGTTATTGAACATGGACCTATGGAGTTATTGCACCGATGTAATTTGTTGTTAATGCTGCTATTTACTATGATATAGCACACATGAGAGTGGGCAACTCTGATGCACCAAAGTGAGTTGTGACATCAAGATTGTTCCAGTGACTGTTTCAATACATGTAAATAAGTTTCTTAATCTCATGTTGTTTTTGCAGAGGTGATTCTTCCAAACCAGAAATTTATCACCCTAAGGATAAGAAAGAAAAAGAAGCAGAAATCCAAGGTGCTGAGGATAGTTCCATTTCACCTGGAGGAGTCATTACTAGTCAAGGATGAGACATACCCAGAGCTGGCTCCTGGAGGGTCATCTACGGAGGTATGTGTGATATGTAAACTTCTATTAAAGTAGGTCGATTAAGGGTTTAAGTACTCTTGGGGCAGTATTTTATGTTTTTATTGACTGTGTATTAAAGAGTGAAATTTCATACATCTGTACATCATTGTTTTCAGGAGGATGATGCAGTGGAAAATGAAAATGGTGATAATGAAAGTGAGTGTTCCCTTCCTGCTGGCCGGGAAGGAAGTGCTTTCCCTAAGGCATTTGAACGCGACTTAGTGACACCAACAAATCTTACTGTATCTCAAAATACAAGTCGGCAAACTTCAGTGGAGGAAAATTTAACACAAGAAGAGAAAAAGGATGGTTTAGAGTAAGTTTATTATGGAACATAATAACCAAACTTTCCTCCATATCCTCCTTTACCAGACTGCTTCATGCAAACAAATTTTATTTTTCAGAAGTTCGGGAGATGAAGCATACACAATGATTCGGAAGATGGAAGAGAGGAGAATGTCGTCTTTAGATCACCATTGGGCTGTGCCAAAGCAGAAAGGAAGTCAGGACAGCAAGGACGGAGATGGGGAGGTAGTCACCAAAAATAAAGATGATTCGTGCCATCTATCAGCTGCCATCGCAGAAGGGTTGGATGAACAGGAGGGGAACGAAAACCTCGTCAAATCCTCTTGTCATGATTCTGGAATTGATATCCGAGATGCAGATCAGCCCCCATTGCCTCCCATCATCCCCTGTACTAAAAAGGTAGTAATTCAAAGTCTGTTAAACGCTGTGGAATGGAGGATGTGCTCCTACTAACTTTTTGGTGAATTGACTTGATTATCACTAACCAAGTAAGTCAACTGTCATTCGATCATAAACGACCCATGGGCTAAGGAAGATGCCCCTGTTTAGTGGTGATAATGCTTTGCAAGTGCTTTTTCTCATCTGTTTGTCGGATACATGTTCACTTCGTTGGTAAATTACACACTGTAGTTTTCGTATTCCTTGTTCTTTTGTCTTTGTTCTGATAGTTTTTGTTGTTGTTGTTTTCTTTTATATCAGTTTGCAACCATTGAGTAAGAAAAATCATCTATTCATGATTCATGCTCATTTCTGGGTGCATCATCTAGTAGCTAACTAAAGTTTCTGCTTTGAATTTGTTCATTCAATTGTGTATTCTGGTTATTGGTCATCATTTTTTTTCTGCTTGCATGCATGTTTATTTAAATATCAGTTTTTGTGAAAAATGCTTATTTAAGTTTTACATTTTCTTTTTTGTTTGCACTGTTACCATTATCTACAGAATTGAATTTGATTCTCTGTTTGATTTTCAGGTGTTCTCTGATGTTGACATTGTCATGGCATCAAAGAATGAGTTTGTACCACCAATTACTGTTGCTCCTACAAACTACTTAACTGAACTTGAACAACAATCGGGTGATGATTCCGCAACATCAGGAAGCATGTTAGCAGCTGCTCCCACATCCAGAAAGAAGACATCTTCTGTTTCATTTTCTGTCGACGATGAAGGAAAGGAGGGCAAAGACAGCAAAGAAGAGGATGCTCATAAACAAGAAAGCCGTAAAAACAAAGTAGGGGCACAAAATTGTTTTTGTTTAGTTATTTTTTTTATTTTATTTTTTCAGTAATATAGTCTAATCCTTTATTTTGACTGTGCTACAACAG
Source organism: Croton setiger (assembly GCA_948099555.1). Lineage (NCBI taxonomy): Eukaryota > Viridiplantae > Streptophyta > Magnoliopsida > Malpighiales > Euphorbiaceae > Croton > Croton setiger. The sequence goes on along the minus strand of CANUEY010698846.1, from coordinate 16,988 downwards.
ATGTTGAAGAGGTTATCATATCCATTAGCATGGATGGAAGGATTCACTGGTGATAAGGATGAGAAAGATACTCTTCCTGGACTACCCTCCTCAGCAGATTCCCAGTCATCTGGTCATTCTGGTTCTGGCCAACATTCATCTGTATTTTCAAAAGTATTTTCAAGGTAAGTGTTTTTGATTGATTTTTTAAAAGTATTCATTGAGATTTTATGATGGTAAATACCGTCATTATTGGACTCTTTAATAACAAAGTTGGAATGAAGTTTGCATCTCTGGGTGCATATTAATGTAAATCTAACTGGAGTTTGGGTGGTTTGATTACTGGTCTGCTACTAATTATGTCTTGATTACTAACTTTGCTAACTCTTGAGGGTTTTTGGTGTGAATGTCCTGTACATACATTTTGAGTATGGGTTACATAATTGGGATCTGTCTCAAACCTTGGGTCAGGAACTTGATTGGTTATCTTTTTCTTATAATTTTTTCCTGGTAACTTTGACTTTGTTGTCTGTATGATTTCTCTCAGTATTCTTGCTGATGTTTCTTTCTCTTTTATTTTTGCCTTTTCTCTCTATCTTATGCTTTTCTTCAGTTTTCTCTTGTTTTATTTCTTCTCATTTTGTCTATGATCTTGTTTTTACTAGTTACAATAATCAGGTGAGGCTTATTGCTTGCACCGGCACAAGCTTAGTTGTTGTGTATATTTTTTCTTATACATATCTTTGTTTCTGAATTCACTAAAAGTTGTTATAGAAATATCAGTCTTTTTTAAACTTCAGACCCACAAACAACATACTTTGAAAAAGTTTTGTTAGTTAAGGAAATTCAGCTGGACTTCTATTGATTTCCTCTGCACCTAACCCTGTGAATAGTATACTTCAAATGGCCTTATCTCAGTTTTGTCATTTCTTTCATATTGTAGAATTTGAAAGATGTCTGTTGACATCAATATTTCTCTACTTTTCATGTTTGTTAACTTTTTCTTAGGTCAATGTCTAAAGATATGTTACGGTTAGAGTTCGCGGGGCGGGTAATGTGAACATGGAACTGCTGGTGTTGCTACCAACTATGAACTTTTTATTGAGTTTAATAGTATTTTTTTGAGAACACTTAACAAATTTTGCAGATTTTCGTGCTACTGTAAGTCCATCACCCAGTTTATTAGTGGACATTTTGATCTCCGATGACACAACACCTACAGACATCAAAGTTAGACGATTTTAAACTAGTAAAGTTGGTGTGAATTTCCTCAATGAACTTTTTTTCAAGTTTAATAGTATTATTTTGAGAACTCTTAGCAAATTTGGCTGGTTTTCATTTTCTAAGTCTCGTCTCGGTGGAAGCAAACAGGCTAGCGTGCTGCCATCTCTTAGGTTTTTGTGAAAGCTGTTGTTTGTGTTTTGTTCCGACGCGCATACTACCGAACGCAGTGGTTTTGCAACAATGACCGGTCTCAGTGTTGCGGGTTTGCCTACCTAAGGGGCCATGGCGCCTTACGGGCAGATCGGGTAGGCAAACTGGCAAACCCACATACTGTGGTGTACTAGACTTACACACAAAGAGCTCACAAAATTCCAAAATCTCTAGTTATTTTAAAATAGTATAAATTTCAGGTGAGGACCTGTCCAGGCTTACACGTGCATGCAATTTCAAATGGCAAGAAAGAGTTTCTGTGTTCTGAGATGAAGGTGCAGGCATTTTAAAATATTACACTGCATATGTAAACTCTCACTATTGGGAGGGTCATAAAGAACGAGTGCCTATTTTACCACAAAAGTAATTTTGTGTTTCCTTCTCCCTTGTTTTTGTTTGGGAAAGCAGTGCAAGTGTACATTGTTTTCATTTGACAGTTTCTATCTAAGCATGGGTATCTGTCTCTAACTAACAAAAGCATGACATCATGACATAATGCCATAATTACTTACCTTTCATACCTCAAAGTTAATTTAAAGGAAAAGAATGTTTTCCTTCTATTTGATGTTAAGTGAACAAATTTTCAATTTATATGCATGGACTAAATTTCATAGTCTACTGTTTATCGAATTACTATGCTCTTTTCTATGGTCAGAATGATGTATGAGTTTCTTTTTCAACATCAGGCGATCATCTGTGGGGACTTTCATTGGAAGACAACAGACTGAAACAAAGGAGCCAAAAGAGCGCAGACCACCTGGACCCAAACTTGATATCAGGAGTATGGTTGACGTAGATGAAATGCCAGATCTCTTCCGCTCAATAGACCGTAAGTAAAAGAAACCCTCACACACTTCAAAAATTTTAAGAACATACTTACCCCATCGATTAACATCACTACAGTTATTTGTTAATTTTTGTGGTGCTCTAAAACACTTAACATGCCTTTGATGTTTTGTCTATATTACCCCTACAACTACATTGATTCTAACTATAAAGAACATTTTGTGTAAGGAAAACACTGCAGACTCTGAATTGGTACATTACAATTATTCTGCATATAATTTTGGTTCATTGTTAAAATATTTTATAAAGTGCCATGTAGAAATGTGCTTCCTCTCTTGTGCTTTATTGCACCGCAATTTAAGAATGAACCACTAAATGTTTAGTGTAGTAAAATATATATCTATGTTTTAATGTGTAATTTATAGTATCAGTGTTCTAGAGGAAAGGTTGTGCAGTTTTGCTGCTATACTGTATTTCCAGAGCCCATTTATGATTGTTGATACCTGATGTTTTATTTTACTAATGATCAGATCAGATTCTCAAACTGGTTTCGAAGAACCAACTATCGCTTATGACATCCTTACTTTTCTTCCTAGAATTCCTAGAATCCTAACAATTTTTCTGGTAATTTTTATAGTATTGTTGGACGTTGAAAATACTATTAAGTTTAAAGCAGCCCATATTTTAGCTTTCCATAGTGTATTATAATGCTTTGTGGGAATATTTTAGTTCAGTCAAATTTGCTCTATTATACATCATTGCTAGCAACTTGAAAAATATTAACAGGGGAAGACAATATCATAGGGTGTGTCATCCCTGTCATCCAGGCAGATGTTTCTTGCAATGAGGACATATTTACCAATACATAAATTGCTCTGTGATTTTTAATCTCCCTGAAGTAATATTTCAATCTTATGCCTCCTTTTCCTTGTTTTCTTTCTCCTGCTATGTAGTCCATGCTCATGCTCCTAATTTTCCTCTACTTGATGGACTTGGTATGTTTCAAAAAGTAATCCCTTTTCTTTCCCATTTTTGTTATTTTGCTTTGTGTGAAGCAAATTGTATCTGTTTGTAGACTTTTCCAAACATTAAAATTTAAAGCTTGCCTTTTGATATGATATTCATATTCTATCTTGAATGGATTGACTCTCTAGCACTGGTATTCTAACATATTTCGTCTGTTATTTCTCTTCTCTTCTGTCCTCTTTTTACTTCACCCTCTACTCTCAAGGTGTCTTCATGTAACTTTGAGAATTATTCGGCATGGATTATCTTGCCAGGTTCTGCTTATAGTCAGTGGTGTAAATGCATTTAGTATTTGGTATGTTTTGCTTGTTGAAACTGTATCCATTGAACTGGATGTAGCCCATTGAAATAGGTTTATATGACATGACATTTGTCAACTTATTTCTAGTTTACATCTCAGGTCTCATAGATGTTCAATTTCCATATTGTAAATCTTTAGTATGCTTCTTTTCGTTCTCTTATTGTTTGTCAACTGTTTATCTGTGCATGTGTCCTCTGTGATTGTTGCCATGCTTTTTTTTTAAATGGATGGAATTTGATGATCTGTATTATTTAACCAAGTTTCAATCATTCTTCCAAACCACATTTTTGTATCTCAATTTATGTGTGTTTGAAGAAGTGAAACAAAGTTGATAAGAAGACACTCAAATCCTAACATGTTTTGGCATAATATCTAATCATGTATATCTGTTTTTCTTCCCATTATAGAATTAATACCTCAGCCAACACGTTCGTGTGAAGATCCTCCCCTATACCTCAGGTTGCGTATGGGTAAACCAGTTAATAGGAAAATTCCCAAGTCTACACCAATAATGTCTTATGGGAAGAAAAAAATGAGGCCTGAGTATTGGTTTGGAATTCCTCGTAACAGGTGAGGTATTTTTACATAACCAAGATTCCAATGCACCTTCATTATTTCTATCGTTTTAAAAACGTTGAAAGTGGTTTCCACATCAAAGTCTCCTGTTTAAAATTCCAGAGTGGATGATTTGTATAAGTTTCTGCACTTATGGATCCCTCACCTGTATGGTGACCTTGAAGATATGGACTACAAGGCACGAGGCTATGAATTAGTTGAATCTGATACTGAGCTGTGGGATGAAAGGAAAAGCATATTTGTAAATGGCACTCTGAAGAGGACAACAAATTTTTTAGACAGTGGCAGAGTTCTTACTGTGCATGACTGTGAAAAAGACAGGATTATTATATAAAGGCACAGGTTCCAGCTTCTTTGAGGAGACAGACTTATGCTGTGTTCATCATGGTTTTTAAAAAAACAAGGTGAAATATGCTTTGCAGAATGCTGTTGCAAGGCTCGAGCACTCGCAAGTTGCTTTCATTTATTTGCTGTTTTGCTTCTGATATCATGACACATCGAGCTCCATGGAAATAATGTAACCTTTAACTAAATCCTAGCAGTATGCAGAGCAAATTTTGTGGAGCTTCATATCAAGTGGAACAAAGTGCAAAACTTGATTGGCAACACAGTTTCACATCTCGAGAGATTATTACCACCACTTTTTTGGTCACGATAATGTGCCTCTCTGCAGCAGTATCATAGGTTTTCATACACCTTTTTGAGGATTCTTACATACAAATGTAGCTGCCCTTGTTAAATATCTGTGCATAGGGTAAGTTTTGATTTGATCCTGGTCCCAATTCCTGCTTTCTTTGCTCACGTGCACTTGTACTTAAACTGACCTTTATTATAAATTCTAATTACACTTTTCTGTTGCAGGAAATACTGGTATAAATATTGTGGACATTTTTCACACTAATGGAAAAGGTGAAGGGCCATCTGATTCAGTGCTGCAGGTATAGAGTCACCCAAAATTTATGTCAGTAATATTTAACAAAATCCCTGCATTGATTCAAGTAGCAGGAAATGTTACAATTTAACTAAACTTAGCTCAAAATTGGTAGTGAAATGTTAGGGTCATTCAACATTAGGTTGGAGATATCCTTAGCCTTGAGGTACTCCCACTTCTGTTTTTAAGAGACTACCCGCTATTCTATTTATCTTTACAAATTGGTACCTTTTCAAAGGATAGGATTCCGGCCAATTATGCGCTGGTTCTCTAATGCCAGCTAATTCCAGTTTTTCCACCAGGAGTAAGTGATTGATGGTGTCAAAGGCTTTTCTTAAATTGATCGATCTGTTGATTGATATCCATTGTTGATGTTGTCTTGTATACTTTTTATTGTGTCCATAGCAACAAAATTTAAAGTTGATCAGAAAGGAAAGAAAGTCTGTTTTTCATTGTTTTTCCTAAAATTTTGGTATTTAAAATGCTGATGGGGCGGTAGTTAGCTGGTAATGTTTTATCTCCTGTTTTACATATAGGCGTCACTCTGGCAATTTTACAGATGGTTGATTTATCGTAAATAGATGATAACAAGTTTGTTTTAGTGCTTTTCAGTAAAAGATTAACAGAACCTGTTCCTTTCTTTTTCAGCTTGGGAAAGGTCATCTTTCAAAACCTCCTGGTCTAAGAAATGAGGGGAATATCTGCCACATAACTGCCATATTACAATGCCTTTTCGCAGTTGTGCCAGTGAGAGAATGCCTTACTCAAGCGATTTGATCCACTGAAAACAACGAGCGAGTACTGAAGGTACTGAACCAAAATGTCTACGCAGGTAATAATTGGAGCAGTAAGGAGTAACTTCTTTGATGAAATGTAAGTGTATTTCATAAATGTTTCACAGATTTGTCTTATTCTTAGGATGCTTCAAGACTTCAGAGCTCTGCTCTATTCCCACAAGGGATGGGACTCTTTCCCCTGCAGGGATATTCTTCCAAATCACAATTTTGGAAGTGTCTTTTTACTGTCTTGTTGAAAGAATGCCAACACTGACTTCCATGGAAAAAAAAGCTTATTGGGTTAAGGCAGCAATATCCCAGATATCTGGAAATGTAATTAGATGTGAGTGTCATTGTGTTGCAAGCCAGCTGGACAGGTGCAGCCATGCAAGTGGCTTGCTCCTCTTTCTGTAACAGCACAAGGTACTCAATGGGGATAAAAGTAAGGTCTTTTAAATTGATAGAATTGTTATTTTATAAATCATTACAGTGTGTCAGTATTTATGAAGTAACATACCCGTCATACAGCTGGGAATAATTTCTGGTAAGCTCAAAACAATCCTTAAAGCATAACTGAACACTTGGACCAGTATTGTATATCGTCAATCTCTCCCTTTTTAATCTAGAATACTCTCATGGTACACTGGGAACGCTTTTGTCTGTTTGAGCAAGAAGATAGCCGTGTATTCCTCCAGTTTATCTTGGATGCAGTTCACGATGAGACACTGGTAAATATTACAGGTCACAAAGTCACATAGTGTGTCACCATGAATTGATCATCTTTTATATTTTTCTTACCGTAGGTTGCATTTGAAATGCCTTCATTTATTGTAGATACAACTGTGGCAAGGACTGTAATACAGGCATGGGCCTAAAGGCTACCTGTGATCCAGTGTCATTCTATGTGACTTTAAATTTGCCATCTGGAAACAACTGCTTTCTGCAGGTAAATTTTAATTTATTTTCTTGTGTTCAGCAAGTTAGTTTCCTATTACTTCTCCTATGGATTTTGTTGTATACATGGTTTGACATAGATACTTTTTTCTATCCCATCTACCAATTTCATGTCTGGTTCTATCCCTCTTAGTTTTTTTCCTATATTCTTTGGTACATTGATATAATGTTCATCAAAGATTTCCGCTACTTCTTTAGGACCTCTGCATATTTCATTATTTCTTTTGAGGTATATGTTATCCTGTTCCGTCTTCATTCCTTTTTCCTTCCCTGTTGCTCTAGTGGATGTTCAGGGGTGGGACAAGTCAGCCAAGAAAAAGAGTGCTGTTCCCTGTCCACAAATTATCCGCAGTTACAACAAACATATGGGAGGCGTTGATCTTTTCGACATGCTTATGCATTCATACAAACTACCCAGCCTGGCCAAACGCTACCCAATCCCAATGATTTCTTTCCTACTTGATCTTGCGTTGGTGAGTGCCTTTCTGCTACATCGTGCTGACATGGGAGAAGATGATGATAATGAAGAGTGTTCATCTAAGTTATTTCGATTGCAAGTTGTAGAGGCTTTAGCTTCAAGCAAGCCCAAGAAAAAAGTTGGCAGGCCGACTCTAGAAGAGTCATCTAGGACTTAAAAAGTTCAGGTACGTAGAAGCCAATACCAAGAAGTGCCTGCTGAATTCATCAGGCTAGACAAGAAGAGCCAATTGGGTTGGTTTTGAAAAGAAGAAGGGACGCTGCAGTTTGTTTAGAGCCTATGGTCTAGATGGGTACACTTTCGCCAAATGCTCTAAGTGCAATGTAATATTGTGTGTACTGAAAAATAGAAACTGCTTTCATGAGTTTCACAACCCAGAAGAGTAAAGCAGCAGCTTGTTCTTTTTGTTAGTACTATATCTATTTACTTTAAAATTTCTATGATTTCAGTGATAATTATAACAAGCTTGGAAAGATATGTCAAGATGCAAGGTGTATATTATACTTCTCTTTGGTTCAGATAGAAATTGGTGCAATTTCTATCACCCTCACTCAAATTGTGGTATTTCTTTAAAGTGTAATGTTTGTGTAGTGGTGTCTCCACTCCATATACTTTTGCTTAAGCTTTCATCTTTTGAATTTTGAAGGAGTGAGTTTGTAATATGTACAACTCGTATTTTAAACTATAATATCTTGAGATTTTAAGAGATGAATAAATGCGGACACTACTACATAAAACATTACTCAATTATAAGTCGCGTGACAGAAATTGAACTAAATTTTATTAGAACCACAAAGAAATATTATTCACTTTGCATCTTGACCATATGTTTTCATGCTGGGTATTACAAATGATTTAGGGGAACATTACAATTATCTCCACTTCTAAGCATCTTGTACGGGTCCTGAAAATTTCAAAGTTAAAATAATTACAAGAAAATGGTGAAAATAGTTCTGGTGTCACTGTTCTGAAAAATGTGTATAATGCATGTTCTAATACGATTCCCTCTTTGACCCTGAACAGTAGCTGTTGATTTCCTGATTTACAACATGACTCTGCTGTCTTATTGGATCAGTGTCAATACTGACACACTAAAGAGACAGAAAAAGCAACTCCAGAAAGCAAAAGATTGGCAAAGAAATGGTGCAGGAAAGGTAAGCTGTTAGGAAACTTTTCTGAGGGCAACCCATGTTTGTTTATCTTTGTCATAGACATAATTATTTCTATTCCTTTAAAACTTGTTTGCAGATGAACATTGGAGACCCAGAAGACTCTGAAGCAGCAGTGTATGTTCAGCAGTCCTTGATAAAGGATTGTCAGAGGCTGGCAGGGTGCAGCAGCAAGGAAGGCATTGCAGACAAATTCCTCTGCTTTTTCGTGCTGCAGTAGGTATGTTGTATTTCTTACTGAACTGGAATCTGTGAGCATATTGATATGTCTCCCTGCCCCTAGAAAATCGCTCCTAGTCAAGTTGAATTTTATCTGACCACTTTCATTCTAATGGCATTGAATTCAGTATAATAAAAAGACCTTTATTTTCATACTATGAACATGCCTGGCCAATGGCAGGCGAAAGAAAAGGATAGTGGGAAAAAAATCACAGTGTTGGTAGATTTTCTTGAACGGAAGTTTCAGTTTGTAAAAATATTGTTACAATTGAAATCTTTACAGATGTGGAGGGCTAATGTATTAGCTTCAATAGTTTACTTGCCCACTTTTACATTCAAAACAGTGAGTCACATGCCAGCTGGTCAGTTGATTTGACATATCCCAACCAGTAAGCTTCCCCCAAAGGGTGATAAATAAATGGTTAATTACTCCCTGTCAAGTTGAATTTGATGTTACAAGTTTCATTTCATTTTCATTAGATTCAGTTTGAAAAGACCTTTCTTGTGACACTAGAGTATGGTGAAGAAAAAGGACAGAGAAAAACAATCAATGTTTAAAGAAATTTTTGTTATGTAAGTCTTGTTCATAATTCATAGTTCATTTTATTTATCTTTGATACAAGAGATGTCATTAACAAGATTACAAGGTCATTTACAATAATACCATATCACATAGAAAACATTAGCTCACATGATTAAAAAAACTCATCCATAGAATAAAAAGAATGTTCAAGTAAAAAGGACTTCAGTTGTTTTTTAAAGGATAACATCGAGGTGGATTTGAAGATCGAATCAGGAATTTTACATAAGATGGAGTGGGAAATAAAATCAATTGAATTTGAATTAGCATTCTGATCATAGCATTTCGTTTTGTGTCTCGTGTTGTATGAATGATGAGAGACAGACAGTTTACTTCTGGCATAAATGCATGAAAAATATATATACAAAGAGGTAACAGTCAGAATACGATAGGATTTAAAAAGTGTTCTACAAGAAGCTGATCTGTCAGATTTATGATGAACTATTCTAAGCGCTTTCTTTTGTCTCCTAAGTAGTTTCATGAGTAAGCCCTTTTCTCCTTTTTCCCTGCCCCAAACTATAATTCCGTAAGATATAAACGATTGAGTAAAGGCATTGAAAACTAAAAGATTTGTGTTTTTGTCTGTTACTTGGGAAGTCTGGCTTAGAACAAATATTCCCCTGTTAACATTCTTAATGATTGATTCAATTTGAGTAGACCATTTAAAATCAGAACTAATTTGGATTCCCAGAAATTTTGTTACCGATACTTGATTAATTATTACATTTTGAACTGAGATATTTACTTTTTCTGAAGTATTAAAGACCATCTTGGTTCTTAAAAATGTTACATCTGAAAATTTTACAGATGTGGAGAGTAAATCTTTTCAGTATTAGCTTCAATAGTATACTGGGCTACTATAAGATCCAATACAGTGAGTCCCCCGCCAGCTGGAAGGGTGTCAGTTGATTTGAAACACCCCTACCAACAAAGCTTGCATTAATCAAGAGATAGATTTCATGTCTAATGTATTGCAGTCAAGTGGAATTTTATCTGACAACTTCCATTCTTTTTTACTCGTTCTTTACCACCCACCTCCATCTCCGTGGTGGTAGAAGAACGAGTATTGTCAGCAGTGCGGTGTAATGCTTAATCTTGCACCATTTTCATCTCAGAACTCATAATCGCTACAGATATTAAACTTATACCATTCTCATTCTGAAATGCCAGTGTTGTTACCAAGTATGAACTTTTTTTCACTTTTGACAGTAATATATCGAGAACACTTAACAAATCTCTCACCGATTCTCATTCTAAGTCCCCAGCTCAGCTTTCTAGAGGACATTTTAATCTCAGTAAACACACCAGCTACAAACATGGAAGTAATACTATTCTAAACTGGAAACTTTGGTATCAATTCTAACAATGGACTATTTTCATGTTAAGTCGTATTATTTTAAGAGCTCTTAACAAAAATTTTGAAGGTTTTCCGTCTAAGTCCATTAGGTGACGGTGAGAGTGCTGCCATCTGTTAGGTTTTTGTGTGAAAACTGTCGACTGTGTTTTGTTTTCATTGGCGCGCCTAGCGCATAGTTTCGAAAGCAGTCAACAATGAGAAACGGTCTCTGACAACTTTGGCATTTCTGAAGGTCTTGTGTTTTCTGAGATAAAAGTGGGAACATGTTAAGGGTTAATTGCACTGAGAACAATACTCGTTATTTCTACACCAAAATAGGCTGAGATGAAAGTGGCTACTCAAAAGTAGAATAATCTTCGTAAAGAACGAGTTCCCTATTTACCACAAAAGTAATTTTGTGATCTACTTCTCCCTTGTTCATTCAATTCAGCATAAAAAGACCTTTACTTTCATACTATATACATGCCTGGCCAAAGGCAGGCTAAAGAAAAAGATAGTTGAAAAAAATAACAGTTTTGAGAGATTTTCTTGAACGGAAGTTTTAGTTTGTAAAGATGGTGTTCCCATGGTCCATACAGAGCAGTCTTTTCATTTAAATCTAAATCTTGATTGCATGGCAAGATATGATTTGGCTTTAGTAAGCTTGTCATTAATATGTGGTAAATTGGTTGGTCATTGCCAGAAAAGCCAGCAACTTAGGCTGTTAGCTTTTTACTTTTCTTGTTTATCATGAAATCGTTTCTCTTCCAACGGTTTACGAATCTAACGATGACAGATTTAGCTCCCTTTCTGGCAGGAAGTCTATGAATATCACTTTTGTCATTTGGATTTATTTTTATATTGAGACTCTGAGACTCTCCCCAAGAGTACTTACAATGTTCATCTGATCTTTCTTAGTTTCTGATATGCATATGCTCTGTTTTGCAAGTATTTTGTAAAAGAATCCTTTTTGTATTTGCTGTTTTTTTACAGGTAAAAGTGTTCTTAGCACACCACCTTCAACTTCCTAAAGAGGCATATCTAGTCTATCATCTCAGCGCCATGTATTGACTATTCTCAAGTGGACAACGATTCAGAACATGACTTGGCTTCTCATTCTGATGAGGATTTTGAAATAACAATGATGCTGATGAAAACACCCATGAAGCCAGCAGCAGCGAAGAAATTGTGAAGGGTACAGAAACCTGGCATCGAGAGGACTGATCACTGCAATGTCTGCTAATCGGCCAACAAGTATTTGTGTTGTGGACCAACTTTAGTTCCGAGTTCTCTACCTGCCTCAAGAACAATCAATATGGCAGCTGAGCTTTACGTGTGTTTTTGTTGAAAATGTGGAACACTCTGCATTGCCATGCCCTATGCCTGTGAGTTTGAAGTGAAAGACAGTATAGTCAAGGAAAGTGTTTTGATTTCAATCTCCAGTCTTCTCATTGTTGTTTAGCTATTCAATGACTAAATTTTATCTTAAAATGATGGCAAATGTCCTGCCATTGTGTGCGACACTATTGTTTTGAATTTTATCTATATTTTATTTTATATGAAAAAGGGTTGCACTTTGTGCATGGTTTTGCCAATTCAATACTCAGGTGCAGCTTTCTAATCATGTATGTGAATGTTTTTCTCAATTATGTACAAATTTTACTAGTCATAATATTATTTTGGAGACGAGTCTCTGCTCTGACAGGTTTCTGGCCATTCTTACTGAAAAGCTTTCAAAATAATGTTGCTGAAATCGAGGTCAGGGTTTACCATTCTTCTGGCAGACTGGTAGACTCTGGGTTCAGGAACTTCAGTTTCACTTGCGGCAACAACTGTTATTATTTTACCCTTACCCTTCTTTTGGTCAGCGCTTAGGTAAAGTCTCCGTGACGATACATTCTGTGTGTGCCTGTCCAATTCTCTCATCGATCTTAACTGGGTTAAAAGACTCAATGCTTGTCACGGTTTAGGATGGCTATATAAATTAAAACGCATCTATTAGATCTGATGGAGACCTGATGACTGAGTGTTTAGATTTGATTTCCATCCGAATGCGATGAAACTGTCCATGTTTATTTTCTCTCTGTATCTGCTTTAAAACCAGTGGAAGCTCATATTACCCTCTGAACAACATGTCTGAGGCTCTTGAGATCTCATCAACAATTACTTATTGTATTTTAAATCTCAAGGTCTGTCAGAATAGTTCGTGGGTGGGGGGCGGCTGGGGTTGGAATAGCCAACTCCAGTCGCGGCAAGCCTCCCCGTGGCCCCCCTGGCCCGGGAGGAAAATAGGTCGGACTGATCCATTTCAGCCTGCGTCGTTGGATCTGCTTCCTTTGGTGGGAGGAGTTTATTGTGTTCTTGCAGTTTTCTCCAAGAACTGGGCGTTTGGTTATGATGGTATGTAATTGCTAAATCATTTTATAAGCGTCAACTAGAAGCATTGCACCCGAGACCCTATTTATTATAGATGAATAATGTTCAATCCTGGTTGTGCTAAATAGTGATTCGAACTCAAGAGCGAGTGCTTGGCTTCTTAATACAGGGCAGTGGTTTGAAGGGTGTGGAACACCGAGGGGGGAAAAATTTTCAGGTTCCTGTTTTGATTTATGGCCCCATTGCCCTTATTAATGCATGGGATGCAGCCATGTAACTGTAACTAATGACTGTGTTACTCATTTGGGGTTCTAAGTATTTGTAGGTCCATTGTGATAGAATATTTCTAGTGCTCTCTGTATTGTGAATAATTTCTGGTCTAACAGAAGTGTTATCTGAAATCCCTCAAGATTCTTAAGGCCCCTTTTGTAGATTTTAAGTTTAGAAATTATTCATTCTTTTTCATTCTTTTGTCAACTGTTCCAGATAGGGGAAACCACTCATGTAGAAGAGCATCATGCCACCGTCATCATGGCAGTTGATGTGGTGGTGAAGCTCTCTACGTACATGTTTGTGTGCTGCTCTCTGATCGAATTCAGGACCGTGCAGTTGTCAGGAGAAATTAGAAGTTCAACAACCAAAACAGGGCAGCAAACGTTAATGAGCAGATAAAATGTAAGCATAGATTGGATTTTTAAAGTTGAGGGTTTGCTGATAAATGTTGTAAGAGATTTTTAAATTTACTTTTCTATTGTCTAACAGGTTCACCATCCTGGCCCATTTGATGAAGTGAGAATTCCAACTTAAAAAACATCTACATTGTATGAGCGTGATGTTCACCACCTCAGGGCGTAGCATGTGTAATATTTGAAAACTGATCTACACATTAATGTGTGTCAATCAAAGAGCTTTGCTTATTCCTATAAAGAATGGATATTTTTAAATTTTTGAATGTTCTCTGACATTGTATTACCTGAGTGTGACTTGAAAGTTACTTTGTGCCTTTTACTTCTAAACAGATAATCTTTAAAAGCCAAAATACCCTAGTGTTGTATTGCACAGTCATAATTAGTTTGATAAGCTGTTCCAGTATTTTCTTCTAGTCTGTATGTCAAACCTACAGATCAGTGTCTTGTTGGTTTGCTTTGATAATCTAACGATTTACTTGACATCCATTTGTGTATTATATCTATGGTATAGCTAACTTTAGTAATGATTTTAATGGTGATTACTCTGCTTATCCAAGTGTATAATAACAAGATGACAGTTGTAACTCTAGGACAAAAGTTAGACAGTTATAATTGTATAAGGGTTTAGTAGTTCAAACTTTTAGAACTCTTTGTTATACAGAGGAGCAGTGCACACCATCCTTGTATGCAAAATTTTACAGTAACTGTCAACTTGTCATACACTTAGACAAAGCTCCGAAAGTTGATTAGTTCTCCTGCATAAAATATTTATTTTACGATAAATGTCTTTGTCCGTTTCTCAAGTTTAATCTAGTTTGAGGTAGCTTACAATGTACCTTTTATTGAGTGCTGCCAATAGTTGAAGTCATCTTTGAAAGTGAAATGTAAAATTAATAGTGTTTTAGCATGTCCTTCTCTTGAAAATCAGTTGTTGATTTTTAAAATTTATTTGTCGTAGATAGAGAAGTTTTTAAAGCATCCACATGTTTTTAGACTCGTGTCAATGCTTGCTAGCACCCCACTCTGTGAGACAATGTGTTTTTGCCATGTATCACATGGTACAAGAAAGCGTCAACCATGAAGTTCGCTTACGTTTTAAAAATATGAGAGTGTCTGTTATCTATTTCTAGAGGACTTTTTTGTCTATTTCTAGCTATAACTTCAATGTTTTTGTCCAGTTTTGAGTGGGCAATTGAGAGAGGGATCTTTTTTGTTGATGTTGAAAATATGGCCCTGCCTCATCTGTCTATGCCTAAACTTTGGATTTGTATTGTTAATTGTAGACACTTGTGGATGCATACAATTGCATTCTATCTAAGATGGACATTTGCACTGTGTTTATTTGGAGGTTTGATTGCTCTTTCTTTACAAATTTTATTACCCAGGTCAATATTTTATCTTTTGAAACTACCAAAGTAGTTGGAAATTTGTCTGTTGGAATATGCCATCTTACAAACTCAGTTTACTGAAGGGTTCTAATATCTGTGATTTTGCTTTAGAATAGGTTTCTACCATTGTGTGTTACATGCTACAAAAAAGTGTCGAGCATGAATCTATAAATGTTCGCTTACCTCTTTAAATTATGAGTGAGTGTTTGTAGACTATTTCTGAAGGACTTTTTGTCAATTTCTAGCTATAGGTGCATTGTTTTCATCCACTTTTGCATGGGCCATTGAGAAAGAAAGCATTTATATTGATCTTGAAAATACGGCCCTGCCTATCTCTCTATGTTTCAAGTTTGAATTGGTATTGTTTAGTGTAGATACTTTTAGAACAATGCTTGAGCACCACATTTTCGTTGGCAAAGTTAGGGCAAGTTTTAATTGATGTGTCTTGAGAGATCGTGCCAACTTTGAAGCTCGGTGTTCGCTCATGTCTGTAAAGTTTGAGTGAGTGTTCCTAAGCTTTCCCTGAAGGACATTTTGTCGAACAGTCCCAATGTTCTTATTCAGATTTGTGTCATCAATTGAGAAGGACACCAGTTTTTATTAGCTATTGAAGAGTACAGGATTTAGAAGACAATTGCATTATACGTGTTTTTTGTGGCACTCTTTACTTTTTATTGAATCTAGTCAAGTGTAAAAGATATATCGTGTGGATTTGTATGAATCGGAATGTTGCTGTGCCATTTCTTCGCAATTAATTGTTTTGATTATCAAAGACCGAGTCCATGCTGTGCTTTTAGGAAAGGAGTTTCTTGGAGGGAAAGCGGGATCTATAACATTTATTTCACTATACGAGAACCAACTTATGTGAGGTTTATCAAGAACCAACAGGGGCAGCTGAATATTGTGTGTTAAACAAATATGCCAAACAATTTTATTCTTCCAGCTGATGAACTTCTACTACATGCATCAGAGTCTGCAGAATGTTTGTTTAAAGCATAATATTTTAGTAATGAGTAATGATTTGTTGCTTTTAGCAAGACCAGGGGAAAATATAATCGGAAACTAAATGTGTGACGCTTACTTGTACATAGAATGCTGAAACTGTTTATGTCCTTGTGTATATATGGAGTTGTTTTCCATATTATTTAGAGCTGATATAAACCGTCAACATTTATCCAGAGTTCTGGGCTTGTTCGGATTGTAATCTTTGTATGTGGGTGAAATCTGACATCATTAAATAAAAAACATTTAAACAAAGTCGACCAGTCTATTAATTGTGTTAGCAAAAGTCACAGAGCTTCGTGTGAACAAAGGAGGAACAGGAGACGCATATGTACTTCTCAACTAAATGATACTTTTATGCTGTCATTTGCCTGAAAATGCCGCACTCTTTTTCCCAGTTATCACACTTTTTGTGTTATGGGGTGCACACTTGACCGACGCACTCGCTGGCTCGAGGTGTGCTTCCGATCCATCTTCTGCAATAAGGTCAAACAGCTGCTGTCGTTGCTCTGCTGCCTCCCACCGGCTCGCAGCTACCTCCGTGTGCCAGGACATGGCACGAGTCACTCGCCGTCGCCGTGCTCGCGGTGGGCTGGGCGACACGCCGGGGAGGATCAGCGACGTGGCCGGTTCTTGGGAGGCGATCGACGGCACCGAGCCGACACGGTGGTCGCGGGCGGGGCGCGAGCGTGGGTCTCTCATATCGGCTGGGGAAGGGCTGCGGACTCCCCGGAGTTCCCTCGGACTGCTTGCAAACGCTCTCTGACTGCAGACTGCAGCTGATGGCCGAGTGCAGAGGACGGGCTGGCGCTTGTGTTCTCCGCTGGGCACTGACACGGTGGCGGGTTCCGCACCGCCACGCCGTCAGCAACCACGGGCGGCAAGGGAAACGCGGAAGGACCTGGACATCAGCACTCCAACTGGTCCTGGTAGCGCCACATGGCGCCCGCTCTGCCCGAACGCCATCCTGGAGGAGCTGCTCTACGCT
>CANUEY010698811.1:0-22970 GCA_948099555.1 Croton setiger | reverse complement strand
TATATATATATATATATATATATATATATATATATTATTGATAAACATGAGAATTTACTAATATTTTAAAATTGTTGGCATTTATTTACTCTGAAATTTAAAATATAAAATTTAAGGGATTAGATCAGATGACAAAACTGTTCTAACTTGATCAAAGTTGTAGGTTTGATACTTGAGAATGCAGCACCTTAAGGGATGGAGGCACCGACGTTTATGGTTTTTGTCATACCTCATTTAAGATTAGTCTGATGTCGTTGATCGACTTTAAAACAGACATACCCTGATACACTTAATTGATAATAAAAAAAATTTCAATGGCTATATTTATTGAAAAAGCCCATAAAAATATGAATCTTTTGGCCAAAGAAGCTAAATCTAATTCATGAAAAAATGACAATTAAGTAAATTATAATTTTTGAAGTTTGCAGTTACGTCCTAATATTTAAATGACAATTTTGTTTGACAATAACTTTTAAACCCCTCTATATTTACTGATTTATTCGTAAATTAATTTTACGTACTATTAATATATACGTATTTCCATATTGATACAACAACTTTTCACGTGTTTTTATTATATAATATAAAATGGCAAAACTGACCACTGCTCCTTTCTTCTTTCAAGGTATTCTTTCTGACAATTTTTTGTTTCCAAGAAATTGAGTACCAAAATGCTCATCTTAAATTTCTGACAATTTAAATTTAATATGTAGCTTAAGAACTATAGACTCAAGTCATTTTCTTGAAAACCCATAAATAAGAGGCAAAAAAAAAAGAAAATTAAAGATGGATAATTGAATAAACTTTTTTAAATTATTAATTAATTATTACATTATAGTAAATAATAAATTATTCAAAAGAAATATTTGTTATTATATATATTGAATATATGTAAATTAAACGAGTTTCAAATTATTTGATTTTGATTTTTAAATAAGTTTTTATTTAGTTGTATGCATGTCGGCAGATAAAACGAGAGTTTAGTTGTAAAATTAAGTTAATAATTCATCAAATACTGGCAATTTTTGTCAGTTTTTTTGTTATTCTTAATGCTAAACATCAAATAAATTTGCAAAACTTAGGGAGAGGTATATTAAAATATAGAACGATGGGATCAAATGAGATCTTTGCCTTCACTCTTAGACAAAAAAACTAACATTAACATAATATTATATTATTGGTCTGTTTGATTTGATTTCTGAATGCCTAGTTCCAGTGTATATATATATATATATATGAAAAACAAAAAGATAATATTTTAAATTGATCAAATTAATTTTGTTTTGCTAATTTTTTGAACTTATATAAATAAAAAATAATGAACAGATTAAAAAAAAAGTTGAGAATAAGAAATTAAAAAGAAATAAATTTATTTACAACATTTATAAAAATAATACGTTTATTTTCAAATAATAAAAAAGATAATATAAATAAAAAGATAATATAAATAAGAATATAATAGCTGTAAAAAGATAATATAAATAAAAAGATAATATAAATATGAATATAATAGCTCTAAAATATAAATATGATACATAAAATAACATATTTAATAAATCAAAATATTAAAAAAAGTGATATTATGTGGATCCGGCTTAGACCAACTAGATCTAATTCAAGCTACACAATCTGCATGGAATACAGAGCCAACTCTGAGATTATGTGGATGCGGGTCAAGTCACCACAATAGCTTGCCCACTCTCTAGGTTTATGTCTAGACAAGTACTTGATCCACAGGTTGCTCGGAGCCGATCAATAGGGCTGTAAACGAATTGAATCGAACCGAACAGTAAGAGGTTCAGTTCGAGTTTATTTAGGTATTTATGGTGTTCGAATTTGGATTCGTATTCGACTTGAACATCAATTAAAAGTTTGTATATGATTCGGCAACTATTCGAGAATATTCGCGAACAGTTCGATTATTATTCGATTACAGTATTCGATTCAAATATTCGAATTATAGTTCGTTTAACTGATGAACTGTTTTTCAAATACTCTCAAACAACATCGTTATATATATATATATATATATATATATATATATATATATATATATATATATATAAAAAAAGACGCTGTTTTGAGGGTGTTCGAAAAACAGTTCGCGAATAGTTATATTCAGTTCAAGTTCAGTTCGTAAAATATTCGAACTCGAATATTTTTCGAATCAAACACAAATGAATCTCGAACTGTTTTGTTGATTTAAAGTACCAAGATCAATAATTTGATTTATGGTAAGACTTAGGAAATTGGAACTCAAGGTTGAATATTATATGGTCAACTAGTCTCATGGTGCAATGCAATTATTTATTGGTAGGTGGGATACATGTATGGGTAATTGATTTCTCGAATTGTGCAATGGATAACTATTTACGTAAATAATAATATAATAATAATAATGTGTAGAACATGCAAATTAAATAATACACGTTATCAGTATAGGTTGGTAAAATTACAAAAAACATTTCACTATAAATTAAAACCCTTTTTTCCATATTCTGAACTTCCATTAGAGATTATAAGCTTTTCATAAAAATGTTAAGTTCTCAGATTCAGAAGCTTAGTTCTGCAAAACCCTTTGCTCTTTTACCACCAAAACCATCTCTTGCTAAGACATGTTCTTTCTCAACTTATAAGCAGCAGAAAAGCTTTTCCCGTAGGAACACAAGCTTAAGCATTCGAGCTAGCTTGCTTGATAAGGCTGTTTCAGCTGTGACTAATAATATGTCTAGTGAAGCTGTAGCTATAAAAGCCATTGTTACAGCCAAAGGTTTAATCTTTTCTAGGGCTGGTGTTTTAGAGCCTCTTGATGATGTTGGTGTTTCAGAGCCTCTTGATGATGTTGGTGTTTTAGAGCCTCTTGATGATGTTGATGTTTCGGAGCCTCTTGATGATGTTGATGTTACTCGTATCGGGAAAAAATTGCTTTTGGAGCTTGTTAGTGCAGAGCTTGATGAGAGTAAGTATATTTATTATTATTATTATTATGAATAAGCTCCTAAGAATATATATATACATGAAAGTGTATTATTGTTTTTCATATAATATAAAGAAGCTTGCAATGGTTTTGAATGTTGGACAGAAACTGGGGAGGAGAAGGATACAATAAAGGCCTATGCACGTCTTGACCTAATAAACTCAAAGCCCGGAGCGTTGAAATATTTGGCAAACTTTGCTATACCAGCAGGGTTTGGGGAAGTTGGAGCTGTGCTTATTCAAAATGATTATAGTAAAGAATTGTTTATTGAAAGCATTGTTCTTGATGGCTTCCCTATTGGTCCTGTCACTGTTTCTTGCGAATCTTGGGTTTGTTCCAAATCTGATAACCCTACTAAGAGAATTTTCTTCACTGAAAAGGTATGGAATCACTGAACTGATTTGACTGGTAGCACTTTTTTTCTTAACTAACTTATTAATATGGTGGGTGAAAAAATTAGTCTTACTTACCATCGGATACTCCAAGCGGATTGAAAAGATATAGAGAGGAAGAATTGGAAAATCTTAGAGGGAATGGACAAGGAGAAAGACAACCATTTGAAAGAATTTATGATTATGATACCTACAATGATCTTGGAGATCCAGACACTGATCCAGATCTTGCAAGACCAGTTCTTGGTACAACAGAATATCCATATCCTAGACGTTGCAGAACAGGTCGTCCTCCTACCAAAACAGGTAAGCCAACAAGTTAACCG
The DNA here is from genome assembly GCA_948099555.1 of Croton setiger. NCBI lineage: Eukaryota > Viridiplantae > Streptophyta > Magnoliopsida > Malpighiales > Euphorbiaceae > Croton > Croton setiger. Next base: position 19,275 of record CANUEY010698811.1, on the reverse strand, counting down.
GTCGGATCGGCCGTTCTGATATGACTTCAGAATGCAACAACATGCTTACATGCTACTTAACGTTTTGCAGATCCTTTATCAGAATCAAGAACCGACGATGTTTATGTACCCAGAGATGAGGCATTTTCTCTATCGAAGCAAGCAAATTTTGGAATCAACACAGTAAAATCTTTGTTACATGCATTGATACCCAACATAAAAGCTGCAGTATGTGATCAAGATGGATTCCCATATTTTACCGCCATTGATAAGCTATTTAATGAAGGAGTTGAGCTGCCAAATGATACTGATGACCTTCACAACGTGTTACCAAGAGCTGTTAAACTTTATGAAAATGGGAAAAAAATTCTGCGCTTTGAGACCCCTGAATTGTTCGACAGTACGATTTTTCACCCTCCCTCTTATTTATATAATCATACTTTTATGATATTCATGTTTTCAAAAACTCTGTGTTGCAGGGGATAAGTTTGTTTGGTTTAGAGATGAGGAATTTTCCCGGCAGACTCTTGCCGGTATGAATCCATTTGGAATACAGTTAGTCAAGGTAGGAATTTGAATCTGTTTTTTTAGTTATTGTTTTGATTTTGAAGTTCAGATAATGCTAAAGTAACATAACTTTCATATAAATTTCTTGCAGGAATGGCCATTAAAGAGTGAGCTTGATCCCAAAATCTATGGACCTGCTGAATCAGCAATCACAAAAGAAATAGTTGAGAAAGAAATCAGAGGATTCATGACAGTAGAAGAGGTAAATTTATTGTTGGAAAATGAAGATTTCTTGTTTTGGAATATAATTAATTAAACAAATTTGCAGGCTTTGAAGCAAAATAGGCTATTCATGTTGGATTACCATGATTTGCTATTACCATATGTGGCTAAAGTAAGAGAGCTTGATGCAACAACATTATATGGTTCTAGGACATTGTTCTACCTTATTGATGAGAGTAGATTAATGCCTGTTTGTATTGAACTCACTCGTCCGAAGATCGGCGACAAGCCACAATGGAAGAAAGTTTTTACACCTAGCCATGATGCTACTGGTTGTTGGCTGTGGAGACTTGCCAAAGCTCATGCTGTTGCTCATGATTCTGGCAGTCACCAACTTGTTTCTCATTGGTAAGTAAGCTGTTCTTCGACGTGATAGCGTAGTGTTGAGAACGCCTCTACAACACCAGCTGTAGCAAAGAAATTTCCTTAGATAGTTCTTGATTTTGAAATTTGGGTTTAATTAATTTTGGGGTTCTGATTTTTGTAGGTTGAGGACACATGCTTGTGTTGAGCCATATGTAATTGCAGCTAATAGACAACTAAGTGAAATGCATCCAATTTATAGACTCTTAAATCCCCATTTCCGATATACAATGGAAATCAATGGTCTTGCAAGAGGGAAGCTGATCAATGCAGGTGGAATTATCGAGAGTACTTTCGGTCCCGGCAGGTATTCAATGGAACTCAGCTCTGTAGCTTATGACAAACTCTGGCGTTTCGACACTGAAGCATTGCCTGGTGACTTGATCAACAGGTATATATACGTAATTGATTACATCAGAAACATACATGTTACCTAAAAATTGTTAGAAATACTAATTTTCTTGATAAAAATTTTGCAGGGGAATGGCTGAAGAGGATCAAACAGCTGAACATGGCTTGAAACTGAGAATTCAAGATTACCCATTTGCAAATGATGGTTTAATGCTTTGGGATGCAATTAAGCAATGGGTTTCAGATTATGTAACCCATTACTACCCAGAAGCAAGCAAAGTAGAATCCGATATCGAACTTCAGGCATTTTGGGAAGAAGTTAGAACCAAAGGTCATGCAGACAAGAAAGATGAACCATGGTGGCCAGTGTTGAAAACCCAAGAAAATCTAATCCAAACTTTGACTACAATCATTTGGGTAGCTTCAGGTCATCATGCAGCAGTCAACTTTAGTCAATATGCGTATGGTGGGTATTTCCCAAATAGGCCAACCATAGCAAGAACCAATATGCCAACTGAGGATCCATCAAAGGAAGAGTTTGAGCTTTTCATGAAAAGACCTGAAATTGCATTATTACAATGCTTCCCTTCACCGCAACAAGCAACTCAAGTTATGGCGATTTTAGATGTGCTTTCGGCACATTCGCCTGATGAAGAGTATATTGGAAATACATTTGAACCATCTTGGGAAGCAGATCCTGTAATTAAGGTTGCTTATGAAAGGTTTAATGCGAGATTGAAGGAGCTTGAAGCTACCATAGATGAAAGAAACTATGATTTGAAGAATACAAATAGAGCTGGAGCTGGTGTTGTTCCTTACGAGCTTTTGAAGCCAGTTTCTGAAAAAGGAGTCACTGGAAGAGGTGTTCCTAATAGTATTTCTATCTAATTTCAGTCTTTTATGTATCCAAGAATAAGCTGTATTAAGTATGGAAGAATAAATTGTTGTGAGGATGTATCTGTAACTGTAATCGTGGGCAAGATTTGGTTATATTACTTTTGCAAATGAGCTTTTTCACATGTTTTGGGTTATATTAGCTTTGCTTTTCTCTATTTGGCTTTTAAAAAGTACTTATACTCTTACTAAAAAATTGATTAAAAGTAGAAAAAAAAAAAACTAAACAAATAAGTTAATGACTGATTTTAAGTTAAAAAGTGATTAAAAGTTGCTTTAAAACTATGCCAATTACCACTAAATCACTTGAACACATGACTAGAGGTGGCCACCGGCCGGTTATAGGCCACGACCCGCTAGGCCACGGTTTGAGGATAGCAAACCATAACTGGCATGTTGAACCATCAGTTTGCGGTTAACCGGTGATTTAGAGTCGATTAACCGACAGTTAGAGAACGATTCACAGTTTATAATGGTTACGGTTCGAAATTTCGTTAAATCTAAACCGGACCGCCGACCGAACGGTTCCGGTTTGAAGACGGGACGGGTCGGGTTTTTCCACGAGTCAAGTCAGACAGACCCAACAGGCCAATACGGCCACGGCCGCATCTACACATGACTTAGTTATTTCCAATCTAAACCAACGTGAGCCAAGTTTGGCATAGTGCATGAAAATCTAAATCTTTTTGGTCCAAAGAAGCTAAATCTAATCCATGAAGAAACGGTCCTCTGATTCCAATGAGGCAAATTATTATTATTAATTAATTTTTTTGGATTTTTGAAAAAAAAAAAATTATTTTTTTATGGAATATAAAAATTGGGCAAATTATCAAACCTTCTGTCTTGCTTAAGAATGGACCGTCAGTATCTGAAATCTGGACCGTCCATTCTTCCCTATAAAACTATATCTAAGTTCGCGGGTTTTGCTTAGCATCCCTCAACAGAAGCGCCGCTGCAGCAGCTAGGTTAGCTTGGCATACTAGCTATCGTCTGCTCGCTCTGGTAATCATGGAAGAATCGTCGAAGAACGAAACGCCGAAGCCTGCTTCTAGACGCTATTATTGTGAGTATTGTGGAATTGGCAGATCTAAGAAGTCTCTTATCACTTCTCACGTTCAGATCCACCACAAGGTACTGTAATCTATCTATCTTCTTCTCTCTATTTCTTTGAATATTTATGGATTTGTTAGACAAGTTTTGATCTTTTTTTGCTGCTTGTTGTTTAGGAAGAGATGGGTACGGAAAAAATGGATGAGAATGAGGAAATAAAGGGATTGAAGAAGTCTTATGATTGTAAAGAATGCGGATTTAGCTTCAAAAAGCCTGCTTATTTGAAGCAACATATGCAAAGTCATTCATTTGAGGTATTAATCTTGGATATTGACTAGTTTATAGCTAGCTTGCTGGGTTTTAGCTCTGTTTTTTGTTTGGGAATTCAAATTGATGAGCTAAAATTGAAGAAGGTTTTGGATTTTGTATGATTTAGCTCGTAATTCACTTAGAAAACAAGTTTCTTTAGTTACCCTTGTTTCTATATTGATCAACAGGTTTTGATTTTGGTTTAATTAATTTTTTTTTTAATTCAGCTGAATCGGTTAATTGGTTTGTTGAACACAATTGGAAATTCATTCATTGGTTATTATTTCTGCTATAAACCGGATTAACTTAAGTATGCCTGTGAAAAGCTATGCTATTGTGTTGTTTTGGAATTACATGCTGATGGGTTTGAGACTTGAGATTCTTTGATTGATATTTTAATCTGAATTGCATTTGCAGCTATTGGAAGTTTAAATATTGCCAGATTGATTTAAAAACTGAAAACATGTGGATGTGATCGCGTGAAGCACTGGATCCCAACAAAGAACTCCAATATGCAAGAGGCTGGAAATCTTGACTTGACTGGATCAGTATCAGGTTGGGTGACCTCCTGAGAAGCTCCATCAAGCGAGCCTCTGTCACGCAATTGATGAATTTGAGGTTCAAGAGCTAGTTTATGCTCACACTGATCTATGGCTTATCCATTGTTAATATGTAATTCTTGCTTCTCATGTTTCTCTTATACTTGTGATTATGTAGAGGCTGTATGTTTGTTCAATTGATGATTGCCATAAAAGCTATCGAAGGAAGGACCATCTTACTCGTCATCTTCTCCAGCATGATGGAAAACTCTTTAAGTGCCCAATTGAGACTTGTGATCGGCAATTTGTTTTCCAAGGCAATGTTAAGAGACATGTTGACGACTTTCACAGTAAGAGTTCCTCCTCCACCTCCTCCTCTAATGATGATGGTGGTCAGAAGCAATATATATGTCAGGAACCTGGGTGTGGGAAAGCGTTCAAACATCCATCAAGGCTCCGAACACATGAAGAGTCTCATGGCAAGTTGACTTGTTATCTGATTCTGTCTTTTTCTTCCTTCATATCTGTTTATAGCTATGTCTGTATTCAAGTATTTGCTGAATAACACCGACATTATGCTTGACTTGACAGATAAGCTTGAACCAGTGGAGGCAATCTGTGGGGTACCAGGGTGCATGAAGCATTTTGCGAACATACAATGCCTTAAAGACCACATTCATTCATTTCACAGGTACATCACTTGTGAATTTTGTGGTACAAAACAGTTGAAAAAGAATTTCAAGAGACATCTCCGTACCCATGAAGCACCCACCGTTGATTCAAACCAGAGAATTAAATGTCATTTCAAGGATTGCAGCCACACATTTTCTAACGTAAGATGCTGTTTTTGTTTCATATTTTCTGTTCTGTTTATTTTTAAGTAATTAAGCATCTGGTTCTCATATTTATCTTTAATCACACAGAAAACCAATCTCAATCAGCACATAAAGGCTGTCCACTTTGAAATTAAGCGATTTGCTTGTGGATTTCCTTCTTGTAACATGAGATTCTTTTACAAGCATGTTAGAGATAGACATGAGAAATCTGGTTGCCATGTCTACACTCCGGTAAGATAATTATATCTTCCAGCAGTACATTCTATGTCATCAATTTTAGAGACTTCCTTTGATAGTTCAAGACTGAAATTGATGTTCTGGATCTAATTTCCTTTTCAGGGTGATTTTGAAGAGACTGATGAGCAATTCAGTTCAAGACCAAGAGGTGGGAGAAAGAGGAAATGCCCAACTGTAGAAACATTGATGCGCAAGAGGGTAAATCCGCCTTCTGATTTGGACGAGTACCGGGCTTGGCTCCACCAAGGAGTGTAATGGCCATTCTCATCCTTAGCAGATGCAAATGTGCAAGGGAGAGCACTCTTTTTGCCACTATCTAGTTGTTGATTCCGTATATGAAGTGTATAGTTCCTATCGTCCTACAAGTATAGTTTTTTGTTGGTACCTATATATTAATGTTTTACTCTTCTAGTAGTATTGTCTGTAGTGTTGCAAACGTTTTTATGTAAAATAGTATAAGCTTGAAGCTTTTTTTACTGTAGTTTTGTCCATTGTGCTGATTATACTTCCATATGGAGAAATTTTACAGTCTTAGAAGATTCTCATGTTTAGCTTTCTACATAAAACAGCTTGACAGTGAAATTAAAACTGCCCATTGGTGCTGGACAATAATCCAAACCCGTCCGTTGGTCGTTGGGGGTTAAGAATGCTGTAAAAGTCACTACTGTGTTCCTTGGATTGCTTGAAGCTTCAAGCTCAGATATCTAAGTGATTAAAAAAGTATTGTGTTAGTAATATGAATATGGCCTGGTTGGTTATGCTACAACCATGCGCACATATTAGCACCAATTTAGTGCATGTTTACGTATTAGCACCAATTTAGTGCGTGTTTACGTAGAATCCAATGTACGGCCTTCATTCTATCCAAAATAAATTATCTTGTCGAGAAAATGTGCATAATATACTATAATTCGTGAAAGGGTCATGAGAGCTAAGTGAAAAAACCTGAAATTATATCAGCTTACAAAGAAACCATAAGATTCAAAACCAAGCATAAGGACCTATTTACTAAGAATCATCAAAGACCATTGTGATCATAGAAGTTAGGTCCAAGCTACAAAAGAGTTCTGAGGGGTCGCAGTTTTCTTTGCTAAGCTTTATTGTGAAAGCATTTCTGCGGCGAGGTATTTTGAGAAAGAAGACTGCATGCAATTCATTCAACATTCTATCCAACTTGTTGAAGCATTCCCACCACCTCCAAGGTCTCGTCGACAGAGATATACACCAAGCATTCCCACCACCTCCAAGGTCTCGTCGACGGAGATATACACCAAGCATTCCCACCACCTCCTCGTTGGGGAAGTACTTCACAACTTGTTATAAACAATATGTACATAAATCCATTATTTCCCACTTATATAATTTTTCAAGATAAGCAAGTTTACATTTCTGCAGTTAATAGAAATGAATAATTGAAAGACAACTGAAGATTAGATAGAAATGCTATTAGGAACTCCTTTTCCAGTGACTCCAGGGCCAGAATTTGGCTTCAAAAGCTCATAAGCAACAACACCAGCTCCAGCTCTATTAGTATTCTTCAAATCAATATTTCTCTCATCAATAGTAGCTTCAAGCTCCTTCATTCTTGCACTAAACATCTCATATGCAGCCTTAATTACAGGATCTGCATCCCAAGCTGGCTCCAATGTATTTCCAATATACTCTTCTTCTGGTGAATGGTTTGAAAGAACATCCAAAATAGCCATAACTTTAGTTGCTTGTTGCTGTGAAGGAAAGCATTCTAATAATGCCGTTTCTGGTTTTTCCAAGAAAAGTTGAAATTCTTCATCTGATTGTTCCTCTGTCGGCATATTTGTTCTTGCTATGCTTGGTCTGTTAGGAAAATACCCAGCATAAACATATTGACCAAAGTTGACTGCCGCATGGTGACCTGAAGCTACCCAAATGATTGTTGTCAAAATTTGGATTAGATCTTCTTGTGTTTTTAAAACTGGCCACCATGGTTCATCTTTCTTGTCTCCATGACCTTTAGTTCTAACTTCTTCCCAAAATGCCTGAAGTTCGGCGTCGGATGCTACTTTGCTTGCTTCTGGGTAGTAATGGTTGACATATTCTGTAGCCCACTCTTTAATTGCATCCCAAAGCATTAAACCATCATTTGCATATGGGTAATCTTTAATTGCTAGTTTCAAGCCATGTTTTGCAGTTGGGTCCTTCTCTGCCAGTCCCCTGAAAATTTTATTATGGTTAAACCCAAATATTGGAAATTGAATCTGAGCTGTGTTGGATGATCAATAATACCTTTTGATCAAATCAGAAGGCAATGCTTCTGTATCGAATTGCCAAAGCTTGTCATATGCTACGGAGCTGAGTTCAATGGAGTATTTGAGAGGAAAGAATGTGCTTTCTATGACGCCACCAGCATTGATGAGACTTTCTCTAGCTCGAGCATTAATCTCCATTGTGTATCGGAAATGGGGATGTAAGAATCTATATATAGGATGCATTGCACTTAGTTGTCTATTTGCTGCAATTATGTATGGCTCTACACAAGCATGAGTTCTCAACCTGCACCGCGGAAGGGGAAAATAAAAATACAATTATTGTAAAAAAGAATTTGTTAGAGACTTCTGGTTATATTCTATCCTCAGACAGCTTAGCATCCTCAGTTAGTGGCTGAGTCTTCTGGTTATATCTAGTTACTCACACTGGAATTAAGTGCTCACCAATGAGAAACAAGTTGGTGGACACCAGAATCATGAGCAAGAACATGTGCTTTCGCAAGTCTCCATAGCCAACAACGAGTAGCATCATAGCCTGGGGTAAACACTTGCTTCCATTGTTGTTGGATGCCGATACGTGGGCGAGTAAGTTCGATAGCAATAGGCACCAATTTACTCTCTTTAACAAGGAAGAACAATGTCCTAGAACCGTATAATGTAGTTCCTTCAAGCTCTCTCACTTTAGCCACATATGGTAACAACAAATCATGGTAATCCAGCATAAACAACCTCTTTTGCTTTATAGCCTGCCAAAAATAAGTAGCTTCTTCCTTCTTGTTTAATTACATGTTAAATCAAGACAAATTAGTTTAATAATATATATATAAGTTTACCTCTTCTACTGTCATTACACCTCTAATTTGTATCTCAACTAGATCTTTTGTAATTGCTGATTCCGCCGGTCCATAGATTTCAGGGTCTAGCTCACTTTTTAGTGGCCATTCCTGCATGAAATGTATAATCAAACGTTTGCGCAGAGATAAGAGTGTAGAACCATTCATATCGACATCGTACCTTGACTAATTGTATGCCTAATGGATTAAGACCAGCAAGAGTTTGACGGGCAAATTCTTCATCTCTAAACCAAGAAAATTTGTCTCCTGTATTGGGAAAATTATTGGAAATTTAGGTACGAATATTTGAAATGTAAAAATTAGGAGGAGTAATTAGCATACTTTTAAAGAACTCAGGAGTCTCAAACAGCAAAATGCTCTTTCCAAATTCAGTTACAGCTTTGACAATCCTTGGAAATAATGTCTGAGGATACCAAGGTATCTCAATTCCTTCATCAAATAGCTTATCAATGGCGGTAAAATTTGGAAATCGAAGATTCTTATCAACAATTGTAGCGGATATAGTGGGTATTAATGCATGTAACAAAGATTTTACTGTATTAATATTAAATGCTGCCCCTTTCAATTCTGAAAATGCCTCGTCTCTTGGTACATATATGTAGCCAGTTTGTGATCTTGATTCTGATAATGGATCTGCAAAGACGATAGAGTTGCTTTTTCCATCGACAGTATTAGTCGAAAAAATGCATAAGCTGTAATGCAATGTAAGCTAATAAAAAAAAAGGTTACCCTTTTTGGTAGGCTCGCGACCAGTTCTACAGCGCCTAGGATATGGGAACACCTTTGTACCAAGAACAGGCCTTGCAAGTTCATCATTAGCATCAGGATTTCCAAGATCATTGTATATATCATAATCATAAATTCTATCAAATGATTTTCTTTCTCCTTCTCCATTTCCTCTTAAATTTTCCAATTCCAACTCCCTTAACTTTTTCAATCCACTGGGTGTGTCCGTCGGTAAATAAGACTGATTTCATAAAGAACACACGCTTAAAAAAACGCTAGTAAGTGCTTAATTACCAGTTCGTCAAAAAGGGTCAATAATACATGAGATTAGAAGAAAAAAGAGGGTGGAAGAAGAAGAAGAAGATAGGACCGAAACCTACCTTGTGAGTGAAGAAAACTCTCTTTTGGGGATTATCATATTTAGAATGAGCCCAAGATTTGCAAGAAAAAGTGATAGAGCCATGTGGAAAGCCATCAAGAACAATGCTTTCAATGAATACTTCCTTATCATGTTCATTTTCTATAAGCATAGCTCCAACTTTGCCAAATCCTACTGGTACATCAAATTCTGCTTCCAACTTCATCTCTAGAGGTGTATTGCTGATACCTTGTGCATATGCTTTCACTGTATCCTTCTCTTTCCCAGTATCTGTCCAATATTAAATCTATTATCAGGATTTAAGGTTCGAATGAGACGGACACACCGAATAATGATTACTGAAACTTACTATGATCTAGCTCAGCACTAACAAGCTCCAAAAGCAAACTTTTACTAATAGCATCAGTTTGTTCATCAGGAGATTGTGTAACACCAGCACTAGAAACGATTTGTCCAAGTTTTGTTTTAACAGTAACAGTTGCTTTCACTGTAAAAGATTCAGTATTATGAATCACAGTTGATAAATTCTTATCAATAGTGACACATGAACGTATGCTCAAGCTTGACTTCTTTGAAGGGAAATTTTTCTGCTGCTTATAAGAAGTAGAGAAAGAATGTTTTCCGTTGCTAGCAAGAGAAGGTTTTGGTGGTAAAAGAGAACAGTGTTTTGTAGAATTAAGCTTCTGAATCTGACAACTTAACATTTTTATTAATCAAGATTATTCGGAAGTTAATCACAAGAATTAAGTAATAATATGCCAATTACAAATCTTTTAATCTCTATACTTATAGTGCCTTTCTTATACATAATTATATGCCTAACAAACCGGGTCATAACGTGCTTTTTGCACGGTAAATCCATTGTCAAGTTGATTTTTTCGTTGCTTCATTGTGGATATCCCCAATCTCCATATGACGAAATATGTAATATATAGTCCAAACTCAGATCGTTGTTTTCTTCATCTGAGTCCGGGTAGATACCAAAGGTTTTGAGCAACCGATCCGGCGGATAATTGACCCAACTTGATATGACCTTGTCAACCATCTGAGAATTATTTACCTCGATATCTAGCCCACAATACAAACTCCATAACTAGAGGTGGTCATGGGCCGGGCCAGTTCCGGGCTTCGACCCGCCGAACCGGCGGTTCGCGGTTAACCACCGGTTCAATAGCGGACCGGTTAACCGGCGGTTTGGAGAGGCGGAACCGGCGGTTCAAGTCCGGTTTACGATTCCTTACGGTTTCGGTTCCAAAATTTCTTGAACCTGAACCGGCCCGTCCTCCGACCGGTTCAGATTACGGTTCCGACGGTTATGGTTTTTCAACGGGCCGAGCCGGTTCAGCAACGGGCCAGTTCAGACAGGCCGGCCGAGCCCATGGCCACGTCTACCCATAACTCACCCGTAAAAGAAAAACCAGAGCTCTTCACTGCAGCTCCTCTTTATCCATCCTCAAAGACTGCATAGCACAGAACCTGCAAACAGAAATCTCCTGCAACTATACAATCCCGAACTACTTGTAAAGCCATCTCTTCCTGCACCAAATTGACACAACACATGGCTGAACAGACTAAACGTCGACGTTTAGTTTCAAAATTGCAAGTACCATTACAAAAGAATTCCAATTTTAACATTAAATGAACTTTCCATTTACAGAATATAAATATATAGATTATTTTAAAATACATATACATGTATAAAGAATGAATTTAACTCAAAGAATCTATCCTAATAAAGAAGAAAAATCACCTATTAACTATAAAGAATATGAAAATTGAACTCTCCTATATTTATAATTATATTATTCTTGCCTAAATATACCTATACTCCCTCTCATTTACACAGTACATACACACTTTAAGTTGATGAATGTTGAGCTTACTTCCAAAGAATGTGGAGCCATCAAAATTGTGTTCTCAGTGCTCGGATTTATCGATGAATGACATTTTTTCAGATGAAGCATTCTGTTGCCAATCTTTGGGAACAAATTCACACAGATGCATGAGTATGCGAATCATTACACATACATTCAGGGACAGGATACTTGGTAACATCTCTTCCAGCTTTGCTATTCCTCAGTTCAGGTTGCCCCAATGATTCGCTATGCAACTCTTTTATTATGGTATTGAACTCTGCTTCAGGTAGAGAAGAATTTAGAAAATATGGAAGCATGTGCCGTTTGTTCGGGGTAATATATTTCTTGTGCCCTGCATAAGCCCGGTGTCCCTGTATCAAGAACAAACTTCTGTTCAGAAAAATATTTCATTTTTCACCAATTCCTTGCTGTAAATTTTCAATCAAGTCGCAGTCATGGTGTTCATAAACCATACCTGGATCGCATGACCCATATTTCCGCCGTGAGATGGCATGAAGACATCACTCTTTTCGGAGACAATATAATCAATGGCAGCCATTAAAGAAGCTTTATTTGCAAAAGGTTCTAATTCACCTGGCAAGGCAAGATCTTCCTTATTGAAGAAATGAGGAAATTCTCTTATTAATGGTTGTAAAGCTTCTTTACCACCGAATGGCTGCCCTCCAGCCCAGTAAATTCTAGCATTCTTTGGAGCTCCAAGAGCTTTAAGCAGCCTAAAATATAAAACAGAACAGTATGTTAGAAAAAAGTGCAGATTAAGAAACAGATTGATGAAGTATGTGTTTTCAAATGCTAACCTTGTGACCTCCAAAGCATTCAAAGGGCAGAGACCAGCTAGCTTCCTATCATGATAAGTCATGTTTGATCTTCCTGTAAGAAGTTCAGGTCGCATTTTTCTTTCACTGTTGATCATTTCATCGGATTCAGGACTCAGACCAGGAAAACACCCTGTCCTCACCCATACGTCCTTTTCCATCCGTAAATGCAGAGCAAGGTAAGGTCCCTTGCTGTGCATTCTCTCTGCGAGCCTGTTACCGAGCTCCAAAACTGATGGAGCAAACCTCAATGCATGAAATGCCACCTAAAGTTACACGCATAAAAGAAAACAGCCAAATATGGTAATTAAGAAACTTAATTTAGAATAATATGAAGTCCAAGACAACAAATACAGCCAAATTCAACGTAAAAACAAAGGAACCATGCAATACCTTGCATCGAAGCTTCTGAAGATCCGACGGAAGATCTTTTGAGAGCCTCGAATCTAGACCACGCAAAAGTAGAACCCCTTCACGGTTAAGCTGCAGAAACCAAGAGAATAAGCAGTAAGAAAACTCTGTCATCATGCAACTGCAAGTAGTTTGTCATTTTCAATGTGACAAAGAACTATCGTTGGATTAAAAGAAGATCAAGAATGAACATGTCTATAATAAGTTCATTCCAAACAAACAGTCAAAGAACCAAACCACCTTGTAATGATAATATATTTCATTTAGAAAACAGTTCAAGAACAAAAAGTTATCCAGTAAAAATTTGATATTCTGGTTGATTAATTAATCGCGGAAGGCTTCAATGCCACAGACCCTTACAAATTTGAAACTGACAACGATTTTTCGTCTCTAAAATGAGCAATAACATTTTCAGTTTTTCATTGGAAAATAATCCAAAGTATCCTTCTGTGACTACCATGAAACAAACTCAAGTTAAAACCATAGAGCACCCCCATCATGATTAACTGTGGGCCAGTTTTGCCTAGCTACAAAACTAACAAATATTGTCCCATTAGTCTTTCTGTAACTTCCATTACCAAACTAATTCCACATCCATAAACAAACAAGAAGTAATTAGTGATTACTTCCAAGTAACAAATAGAGATAATTCTAAATCACCAATAAATATATAGAACCAAAACAAGAAACAAAAGCTACTAAAAGGCAATTTTTGAGCAACAGAAATAAGCTAAAGCTGTAACTTAAAAGCAGAAAATTAGGAAAGATTTCTTACTCGCTTGAGGTAACGTGCACGAATCCATTGAGGGGAAACATGTAAAGGAGTTCTTTTCTCCTCAACTGGCCTGGTCATTATATGTGTAGATGGCAAAGATGAAACTACCCTCACATCATTTGCTAGTACCCTCTTGAAATGCTCCAAGTCAAATATATCAGAAAATTCACTGCATTCACAAAAATAAACAGAGAACACAATGTTAAGCTTCTCTTAGATGCAAGAATATTGCATCACAAACCAATTTGAGATGGATTTAAACAGAACTTAATTGAAAAGGGAAATTTTTTTGGTTGGGAAAATCTAAATACCAACCAAAGTAGAAAACTTTCAAATTCAAAACAGAGCGAAAATGACCTAAAAGCAAAAAAACCAAGAACATTGTCACCCCAAATAGAAACTCTGAATTTCTAACATTGACTGATAATAGCCCAAACTAACCCAGAAAAGGTTTGCTAGGAAGAGAAAGTCAGATTCTCAGTTTTTCTTTCTTTTTCTTGAGCTGAAACTTGGTCAAAAAACTATCTTTGAAATAGAAAAGAAAAAAGAAAACATAAATGCAACTCCTGGGGTGAGCAAAAGAAGCAATTTTTTTCAGAAGAAAATAGATACATTAGCTAAATTTGATACTCTTTTAATCACTTACCTTTCATCACCCCATATGACATTGACTTGTAAGATGGGAACAACCAAAGCAGCACCAAGGATTCTTGCAATCACAACGGCATCCACTATTTGATTCCTCTGCTGATTCATTCCACCTGAAACTACCACTAACAAATACTTTCTTCTATTATTCACTATCATCTCACTTCCTCTCCTGTAGTCTCTACTGAAATCCAAACATGGCTTATAACCCAATCCATTAGGCTGTTTCCAAAACTCACTCCCCTCTCCATCTGATTTTCCATGGCTATTTGATACTATGTGCTTAGATTGAACAAATTTTTTCAAAGTTCCTTCCTTTATCCCATTTTCAGTACTTATTTCCATTTTTGAACCCAAACCCAGTTCAGATTTTGTCCTTTCATCATTTTTAAACCCACCCTTTTCATCTTTACCATTTGTGCTAGGGAAAAAAAGCTGTGATCTTGAGTCCCCGTTAAACAATGAGCTCTCCTGAATATTCTGACTAGTTATACATGGGTAAGGATAGAAAGGAACTAAAGGGTCAAGATCAAACCATAACTTCAGCATCCCAAACAACCCAAAGAAAAATAGAACAAAGAACCAAAATCTCGGACTTTTATATAAACTCCAGCTAAAGAACCTATTTCTTGAAGGTTTCTTTGGTGAAAGTAGCAGACCTTGCAACGAAGAAGAAGATAAAGTATTGATTACCTGTGATGGAACAGAAATATAAGAAACTTTCTTTGCATTGTTTTTTGATTTTGCCATTAATCCAAGAACACTCTCTTAAACAAGAGAGGTTTTGTATATTTTTTTTTTTTGGGTGTGGTTTAGCTTTGTTGATTTGAAGAGAGATTCAAGGAAGAAGATACTATGTAATGCCTGAGTTGCAGACACGGACAGAGCAAAGAATGGGCAGCGGGAACGCGTTTATGGAGGAGAAATGGAGAAGAAATTGAAGAATGGTATGTGTGTTTTGGACGGTTTCGATGAGATTATATATATATAAATAATAAAGATAATTATTAATTACATGCTAATATCTAAGTGGGAATTATTTAATTTAAGCACTAATTAGGATTAGTTAAATTTAATCATTCTTTGATAAATTATTATTAGTGGTACATTTTTAATTTCAAAGTTAAAAAGGTAAGAAAATAAATAATTTCTGATTTTTCATTAATTTCTTTTAATTTAAGAGAATATCATTTATTTTTTTTATACCAATTGTGAATTTATTGCATTAAAAAGTAAGAGAATTAATTATTTTTTTCTGGAATTTAATACCAGTAATTAAATAATTACCCTTTTATTTTTATTTTTAAAAATATTACATTAAATTATTATTATTATTATAGGACAAAAAGAATATGAATATTAAGAATTTAAGTTTTAATTTTATATATTTAATTATTTTTAGGTCAATGTTAGGTAAAATAATTTATTACTACAAATTTTATGCAATGTTATCCACTAAAAATAATTCCATCTCATAAACATAATCTAATAAATAATAGAAAAAAAGGACTCAATGACAAAAAAAAGTAAAAAAGAGCCAATATATAATGTCATAAGCCAAAAATAACCATATATTTACATATGGAGAAGAGAAAGAGATAGTGTCTTATAGTGCAAATTGCCAAAAAAAAAGCCAGTTGTTTCTCCCAATAAACAATCTTCTTCTCTGTACCAATCCATGTGACCTTATTCCCTCTTCTTCCTTCCTTCCAGCCTGTTATATCTTTTCTATAATTGAAATGGAGCAGTTGAGACACTTTCACCCGGCGTCTGAGATTTTTTCCCGACTAAAATCGAGTCCTATACTTTCACCCGGCGTTTGAGATTTTTTTCCGACTAAAATCGAGTCTTATACTTTCGCCTGGCGTCTGAGATTTTTTCCCGACTAAAATCGAATCCGATTTGGGTCACTCTACAAACTATGATAGCTGAGTCTTTCGGCGAAAATAACGGCCGGATAAAATAGTAGTATAATTTTTTTATAAAATGTTTCTATTCAATATATATATGGATTGTAAAAAGGACAATGTGGCTAATAAAATAAAGGTTTGAATAATTTCTTCAAAGAATTCCAGCTGTCATCCATCAGTTGTCCACGCTGGCACATTCCTCCATGTGGATGATGGTGACCTTTCAACGTTTGACACGTAGGATTTATTTGCTTTAGGGCAGGAGTCCATAAAAAATAGTTTAGTACTATATAGGGACAGTTCACTTCCAATTGGCATATCTCAGGTCCTTTGTCTCCCCACTTCTCTTCTATTAAACCCAAAATTATTTTTTTAATTATAAAAATTATAATATTTATGCTACTTAATTAAAGAAAATAAGAAATAAATATTTATGAGTTATTACGTCATAAAAAATACTCATCTCTGCATAGGTGAACTATGCTGACATGGCAATACACCTGGGTCCCACTGCCACTTTGAACATTAAAGAAATGATAAACAATTTTTACTTCAGAATAAAAAATTATATACTTATATACTATAATTGCTTGCGTGTCAATTAAGTAGTTTCATTTAATTTAAGTTATTTATAAGGGAAATACCAAAAATGGGTTTTCCTTCCAAAAAAGTTATTCTCACGAAGCCTGTTACTCACAGTCACAGCTGTGAATTAGTAATTTGGGATGTGTATAGCATTGATTGGTCTGTCATTTTCATTTAAAAATAGGCAACTAGTCAAATATTCCTTAGTCATAGAAGCAGCCAAATATAAGTGGAAAAAGACTGCTTTCCTTTTTCCATTAAGCTAATGGAACACATGATTATGATGCCTAATTTTTTTTACTAATTCATTTCTAAGCAACTTCTTCATCTTAGAGTCACATCCAACCGTAAAAATTGAATCATTATGAATCATTATGAATCGTGAATCAAACTATGCTAAACCAAATCTTATAGCAATCGAACTGTATTTTTATTAAAACAGAAGAGCAGTCTATCGATGGAAGGAAGGAAGGGAAGCTTGCAGGTTAGGCAACAACGGAAAGTAGAAAGAAAGAAAGAAGAAGACTAACACGGTGACGTTTGACTTAATGGCAAGACGATGTTGCTTAGCCTGCAAGCTTCCCTTTCTTCCTTCTATCGACAGACTGCTCTTTTGTTCTAATAATTTTGCTAAAACGAATACTCGAGACCCATAAAACACATTTGTTATTAATTTAGAAATTCTTATTTTTATGAGTAAAATTGTTGTCAATAAATATAATATAAAAATTAAGTCAAATCCTTATATGCTTACACAATTTTCAAATTACATGTTCACCTTATTAATTTATTTACATATAGTTAGTCCACTCATTTTAATTTAATACTAATTATTAATTAATCCATCCCTAATACAAATGGTAAGCAAGCATATTAATTCAATAAAAACTATATTATAAAAAAATGAAATAATGATCAAAGCATGCAAATATAAATATAGAAATGGCTGTTGAAAATTAAACATCATGCTCTTATATTGGTTTTATACTCTATCAATTTTAATATTTAAAATAATTATAATCTACAATATAATTTTATTCTAACATACCAATAATACAAGCATATATTAATTATTTATTATTTTAGTTGTTTTTTAATAACCACCTCTAATATAATGAAGTAATAGCTAGACGTGTGTGCATTATTTGATAATTATATATTCACTTAAACTAATTAATATATTATAATTTCAATATTATTTATAAATTATTCAATAAATAATATTATAGTTGAATATTTATATTATAAAAATTAACTTTTTTCCCCTTTTTTAATTTGTTTTTAATTGATTCAATGGTTTATCAAACATTGCATGTATTACCTTACCCTAACCACTTCAATTATATTTCAAATTAAGTAGTTTAATTAGATAATTAACTAGTTTAATTAGATTTATTTTGTTGTGATTTAGCTTAACAACTTCATTATTGTATACCATTTCTTAGTAGAGAGTGGTTGTATCATTTCCATTAGCTGGCCATTTTTAATATATGTATATTAGTTTATATTTATCATTACAAACCTACAAATTAACAAGCAAGTTTTAATTATTTCGAGCTCGAGTCGGATTTTAGTTCAAGCTCAACCCAAATCCGAAAATTTGACCACCCGATGTTTATAATAATTCAGTCCGAACCCAACTTAGATTTCAGTTTTAGTCGGGTCGAGTTGAGATTTTGCCTCTTATTTTCTTATTTTGTCGAGTCGGATTAACAACAATCTGAAATTTTCAACAAATTCGACGCCTCACCTAATCCAAATAGGACTCAATGGGTATAGACTGATTTGGAGAATTATAAAAATCTTAATTAGTAAACTAATTACTAACTAATAATGATTAATTAGTAAACTAATTTCATATCATGTAATGATCATTAATTTTCCAATGTTAGGTTTTAGTTAGAACAAAAGAAAAAGAAAGAGACTTGTTTGTTAAGAAAGAAAGATTCAAGAATAAGCAACATCAAGCAAGAAAAAATATTAGGTCTCTATCATGTAATTATATTAAAAAAATGGTAGGTAATAAAATTAATAACTAATAGTTATTGGGTAGTTAAGATTGTGACATTACCAAGAGTTGAACCTTATTTTTTATTTAACATCCTAATTAAAAAAATAAATTTATTTTTATTGGATAATTAATTAGGATTATTATTATTTAATTAGTATTAAAAAATATAAATATTAAATTACATAATATATAAAAACAAATGAATTAATTTTGTATTGCTTCCTAAAAGTAAAGAAAAGGATGGATTGTTACCATTTTGATTGAGTAAGCAAATAAATAAATGATTTTTTTAAAAGAAAAATCCAATTTTTAATTTGTTTTGAAATCATTAATTGTATTATAAATTTTATAATATTTTTATAATTACTTTCATAAATAAGAATATGATGAATTTGGTATTGTTAACATTTAATTGGGAATTTTGTCTTAAATTGGAAGGAAGAGTTATTTACATTTTGAAGCTAAATATTCATAAGAAGAAGAAGAAATATTTCTATCCTTTCATTTATTGTTAGATAATCAATTGTCAATGATGAACCAACATTATCATAAGTCTCACCATTAGCTTCTATATGAAGGTACTAGCTAATCTTTAACCATTATATATATAGAAGGTACTAGCTAATCTTTAACCATTATATATATATATATATAGAGAGAGAGAGTAACCATTTTATATATATATATATATATA
>CANUEY010698673.1:0-56888 GCA_948099555.1 Croton setiger | reverse complement strand
AAGCCCCCATTTCCTCTTTCTTCAAGCACCTCAACTGATTTATCGGAGAACCCATTTCCAGGCAAATCAAACACAACCCCATGAATCTCTTTGGAGGCCAAAAATTCAATAACTTTCCTAAAAGAGAAGGAACTGAGACCTAACCCATGAAGAATCAATACTTTTTCAGTAGCAGAACCTTTACTCCCACTTTCCAAAGCAAAAATCTCAGTGGGTGGTAGGTTCTGCTTGAGCTGGATTTTAAAGGTACGACCATTAGAGTAGTGTTGGCGAAGAGGAGTAGGAAGGGAGAGGAAAAACGATCTGGGATCTGAAGAAGAAGAAAAAGAGGAGAAAATGGCAACTGAAAGAGTGATTAGAGAAACTGAAAGAATGAAGTAGAACCAGAAAATGAATGGGTTGGTTTGTGTCTGTGGTTTAGGCTCTGGTTTGGTTCTATTTGAGGTTTCAGGTGGTGGTGAAGTTGGTTCCTTTTTTGCTTTTCGTAGTCGTGGTGCTGGTGCTTGTTCCGGTTCTTTTGTGATTATCGCCATTGATGGGAGCTACGATTCATGGAAAGATCCGCAGAGGTTTTTGCTTTTCAAAAGTTTGCAACTTTTCATGAATCAAAATTTTGGTATACGACATCGTACTCAAAAAGTTTGCAGCTTTTCATGAATCAAGATTTTGGTATACGACATCGTATTAAAAAGTTGAAACACATTCCTTTCTCACGGAAACGCTGTCGTTTAATCCATTTTTAACTGCTGTGTGCAAATTATATATTCTATTTCAATTTAATTAATTAAAATAGTTAGATAAAAAATTAAAATTAATTATATATACGTTCAAAGCTGTGAACTTTATTCCTCAAAACCAAACCAGACCAGACCTTATCCTCTCTTTTCTCTCTGCATTTTTTTATGTAATGCATTCGGTAGCTTCATCAGCTTCTGCAATGCAGCCTCTTGCTTTTTCAACGTCTCTTACTCAATCTTTTCGATGCTCTCTCTACTCTCGTTTTCTACTTAGCTCATTTTCCAGGTCAATTTTCCCGAAATTCGAATCACCCACCAAATTCTATAATAATTTCACCAAATTCCCTCTTTCAATAAAGAACTGCAGCCGTATAACCGCCAAACCTTCTTCTCAGATTCGCAGGAATCGTACCAGTAGCTCCGAACCGGATGAGAAGCTATCTGCTCTTCGTGAGCTTTTCTCCAAGCCTGGTATTGGCATTGACGCTTATATTATTCCTTCTCAGGATGCCCACCAGGTTCATTTCCCATTTGAGCTCTTTTTAGAATTCCAAGTTTTGAAATTTCAGTTTGTTTTCCAGCATTAAAAGATCGAAACTTAGAAGGCTCTTAGTAATGAAATATAAGAGGGTTTTGACTTCTGATTATCATTAGTCATTGAATTGTTTGAGATTTTGCAATTAGTTTTAGTATTTTGTGCAATTGGCAGTGTATATAGAGTTTTCTTATCTTTTTATTTTTTATAATTTCTAATTGGGTTTTTCATTTTGGTTGCTAGAGTGAATTCATTGCTGAATGTTACATGCGAAGGACTTATTTATCAGGGTTTACTGGTAGCGCTGGCACTGCTATTGTTACTAAAGATAAGGCGGCTCTTTGGACAGATGGTCGATATTTTCTTCAGGTTTGTGAAAAATATGCATAAAATCTATTATTAGGTCACGGATACACTTGACACTAGGCTAGGCTATCATTTGGTCCCTTTATTTTGCTACATTATGGAGTGTTAGCTCTTGTGCTATCCAAAATACTCGGTAGCTAGGCCAAGTTTCTTTGATTCTCTTATGGGGATGTTGGAGATTAAGTTCTATTAAAAAAGGCTTTTGCTTTTTGTTTTCTCTTATGCTTTAGGCTGAGAAGCAGTTGAATTCTAACTGGACCCTCATGCGGGCTGGTAATTTCGGAGTCCCAAATGTGAGTGAATGGCTTAATGATGTTTTGCCTCCCGGGGCAAAAGTTGGCATTGATCCTGTGAGCAATTTCTCAACTCTGAATTTTGGCTTTGGCTTCTTTGATACTTTAGTCTGTCATTTGTCGTTTTCCAAATGTGTGATGCCACCTTGTTTGAATTCATGAAGGGATCAGTTTCTTTTTTCTTTTAATGCTGCTGAGGAGTTGAAGGAGGCTATTGCTCAGAAGAATCTCAAGTTGATTTACCTGTATGATTTGAATCTTGTTGATGAAATATGGAAGGAAAGGCCAAAGCCTCCAAACAAACCTATTAGAGTACATGACCTAAAATACGCTGGTATGGATGTAGCATCGAAGTTGTCATCGTTGAGATCTGAGCTTCTTGATGCTGGTTCATCTGCGATTATTCTTTCCATGCTGGATGAAATTGCCTGGCTGCTGAACTTGGTAAGATACTCAGACTTGTACTTTTGGACAATATCAATTATTTTTGATAAAAAAAAAATGGGGATGGTACTAGAAACTTATAAGTCATCTATCTACAACATACTTGTGGAAATTTTTTTTTTTTTCAAAAGAAGTAAGGAATTGACTATTGAGAATATATTTTATGATTATTGCAGCGAGGAGGGGATGTACCTCATTCACCTGTTATGTATGCGTACTTAATAGTGGAGATCAATGGAGCCAAATTATTTGTGGACAATTCTAAAGTTACACCTGAAGTGTCGGATCATTTGAAGAATGCAGGAGTTGAATTGAGGCCTTATGATGCTATCCTTTCTGAAATAGAGAGGTAACGTTTCATGGCTTTTGAGCTTTAGATGTGCCTGTTTTTTGCCAATACTTCTGTATACCTTTAGGGAAGGGGCTACAATTTCCGTGCGTGTTTCTTTTCTGGAGCGGTCTTAGGCTTATTCCCTTAGTCCCTCTCATTTCCATCGGTAAAACCTATTTGTCAACCGCCAGTGTTCTAAAATATGGTTCCCTTTTCAGTTTGGCTGCACAAGGAGCTGAACTTTGGTTGGATACATCATCTATTAATGCTGCTATAGTCAACACATACAAGTCTGCTTCTGATAGACATCTTGAGGCTCTTGGAAGTAAAAATAACAGTAAAACTAAGAATTATAACAGCTCCAATGGTCAATTGTTGGGACCTTGTGGAGTTTATAGAGCATCACCCATCTCGCTTGCAAAAGCATTGAAAAATCCAGCTGAATTAGAAGGCATGCGAAATTCCCACTTAAGGTAATTACTTCCTTTCTTAGTTCATGATTTCAAGAGAATAGTTTGCAAAGCATGCAGGTACAACTTGTATCGTTAGTTGTGAAACAAATATGACTATTGAAAGTTTGTGGTATTAAGATATTCTAATATGCAGGGATGCAGCAGCTCTAGCACAATTTTGGGCCTGGCTGGAAGAAGAAATTCACAAGGATGTGAAATTGACAGAGGTAGATGTTGCAGATAAACTTCTTGAGTTCCGCTCAAAGCAGGCTGGTTTTCTGGATACTAGCTTTGATACAATAAGTGGTATGTCTAGCTTCAGTATTCTCTGGCAAATTGCTATCTATTCTATTCCCCCTCTTCAATGTTGGTTAAAATCATCTTACAGGTTATGGTGCTAATGGTGCGATCATACACTACAAACCTGAACCAGAGACTTGTAGCATCGTGGATTCAAAAAAACTCTTTCTATTGGACAGTGGGGCTCAATACACTGATGGAACAACGGACATAACCAGAACGGTGCACTTTGGGGAACCAACAGCATATGAAAAAGAATGCTTCACCAGAGTTCTCCAGGTGCTGAGCCTTTTGTTTATGCCATAAATGATCCCTTCACTAATCCTGCATTGATGAACCATATATGTTCAACTTTCCATTTAGGAGCAAGTGACTGGCCCAGTGGTAAGGGCTCAGCACTTCCTCCCGGCTGTGCCTGGTTGGACCCCTACATCCCCCCTCCCCTTAGAATTAGGCTAGATTAGGAATCTCTTTGTACAAAATATATATATATATAAAAAAAATTCCATTGTTCTTTTGTGATTGAACTTTGCATTTAAATAATACAGGATAATATTGTTCTAATAGAGTTATGAATTACAGGGCCATATTGCTCTTGATCAAGCTGTATTTCCAGAAAATACACCTGGTTTTGTGTTGGATTCATTTGCTCGTTCTTCTCTGTGGAAGATGGGGCTTGACTACCGTCATGGTACTCATCCTGCTTTACGTTGACTAATCGAATTTTCTATTGCAAGGTTTCAAAGTGATATATTTGAGAAACTGAAGTTCTAATCCCTTTTTTTCTTCCTCTTTCAATTTAGGGACTGGACATGGTGTAGGAGCTGCACTAAATGTTCATGAAGGCCCTCAAAGTATAAGCTTTCGTTATGGAAATACAACTCCATTGCAAAAAGGCATGATTGTGAGCAACGAACCGGGTTATTATGAAGACCATGCATTTGGTATTCGGATTGAGGCAAGTATTTTCATTTCAGTCTTGTCCTTGATGCAAGTTCCTGAACTACATGTCATTCTTCACAAATTGAAAATAAAAACAAGAAAACATTTTTACGTTCAATAGTGATTGGTGCATGACTAAAATAATTTGAACATGACGTAAAATGTAGTTTCAATAATGCTCAGAACTTCTCTTTTCATTTTTTTTTTCTCTGCAATTAATGATTGAGAACTTGGCTCATTGCAATGTTGGACAATAGGTAAGCTTGGAGTGTATAATTATGGCAATTCTTGCTCTTCTTCCATTTATGATACTCAACACAATTGAAATAGGTTCTTTAAGGAATCAAAGTTTAGCTGAATTGATTAATCCATTAGCTAGCTAGCATGCTTTGTATAAAGTTGTGTTTTTTCGTGCATGTCATGCGTGTCGATCAGTTTCCTAAACTTCTCTAGACGATCTTATTGTGCGAAATATCGGGTTAGATTGACAGGCTGTTTTTCTGCTAACCATTCTGCTGAAGGGTGGACGTGCGACCATTTTATCTGTTCTCATTTGTTTACTAACATTTCTCCTTGATAATTAACGAGTACCCTTTTTGCAGAATCTGCTTCACGTGAAAGGGATCGATACTCCAAATCGCTTTGGAGGAACAGAGTATTTGGGATTTGAAAAACTCACATTTGTCCCCATTCAGGTATGCCCATTCAACTTAGAATTCTATTCCAGAGATTGATTTATGCTGGGAAATTAGCTAAAGAAATCACTAGTTCTCACGCCTTGTTAGAGAGGAACCATTTGATAGTAAACAGTGTTGCTAGTAAGCGTTGAATGTGTATAAATTTTATTTCTTTTACTTGTTAAATGATTATTATGGACCTCTTGTTGCTTTTGCAGGCCAAACTGGTAGATTTATCATTGCTTTCCGCTTGCGAAATTGGTTGGCTCAACAACTACCATTCAGAAGTCTGGGAAAAGGTAAGAACCCAAAACGAAATATTGTAGCAATCTTGTGTTGGTGCAAATAGTATGTGCATATTTCCAGCAATTTGAAGCAAATAAGACAAACATTCTTCCAAGATACTCTGCTGCTTTTCAAAACTCATGTTTGATTTCGATCTTTTTCTTACACATCGAAGAGCGAATATTGGCATTGGTTTGTTTCACAATTTATGCAAAATTGACACAGTTTCTTCTCAGGTTTCACCATTGTTGCATGGTACAGCTCGTCAATGGCTGTGGGACAACACACGACCGCTTGTACAACATTGAATTCTATTTTTATTTCCCTTATAGCTATTGCTAATTTTGTCCAAATTTTCTAGACAACAAAACATAATAATAATAGTACATGTAAAAATAGAAATTTTATCAAATAATTTTATTTTGTACAGACCAAAAAGGTTTGGGAAAACAAAGTTGTTCTTCACAATTATGAGATTTCAGCATGGTAAAAAACTATATAACTTAAATGGTGTAAATCTATTACTGTGTCCAACAAGCTTTTGGAATACAACAATTTACAGTACCTGTGGGGTTCTATTAAACTGTGATCATCATAGTT
This sequence comes from Croton setiger, assembly GCA_948099555.1. NCBI lineage: Eukaryota > Viridiplantae > Streptophyta > Magnoliopsida > Malpighiales > Euphorbiaceae > Croton > Croton setiger. Next base: position 50,926 of record CANUEY010698673.1, on the reverse strand, counting down.
TATGTTGTATTGGCTCCGAGGTAGCAAGCTGGGAATACATATCTGATATGGCTTTCGCAAAGTACTCCTTTGCTTGAGGCCTCTTGATCTGCAAGATGCACTCTCAAAAATGAAAAAAAGAAAACAAGTACTTCCATTCCTATAGTATTCTGAAATTAGTTTCAGTTGTGAAACTTAGCAATGATGAATGCAATTTTTTTCCAAAATTTATCACTACAATTGATGAAGAAAGTAAAAAGTTAGACTCTCGGAATGGAGTGAGTAGTTTTTTAGTTTTTTAGATTCGTTCTGGTTAGGAAGAAAAAAATTTCCGTATCAGCATTGTACAGAATCAGGCTGGCTTGCATAGTAGAAATGGTACTTGATCAACTAAGATCCGTCTCATGAGCCATTTCAGTTCATTTCCTGATCTGTTTCCTTGCGTAATCCGTCATGTATGAACAAAGTGAATTGGCTAGAAACTGGAAAAGCAATTTTTTACCTTGAATGTTGGAGTAAGCAGCCCATTTTCCATAGTGAATGGTTCAAGTACCAGTGTTACAGCTTTTGCAAATTCGAAACCTCTCAACTGCAATATTGTAAGAGAGAAAAAGTTGAATTGAATGCAAATTGAGGGTTGGAGAACTTAATTTTTTAGAGTAGCTTACCTGGGCTTCCTTTCCAACCTCATCCATACTAGAAAGCACTACAGCTTTTGCTTTTGGATCATTGCACAACTGTCCTAGATCATCATACTGTGAAAACAGAATCCAGAATAAGTCAAAATCACCATCAAGAAAGGTATCTATCACTCAAGAAGTATCCTCTCGCCTACTAGAAATGAATGACTCACCTTAATCCCCTCAGATGCAGCCCAATCTTGCAATGCATCTGGATCCACGGCAACTACAGCTACTAAAGAGGAATTGAAGCTGTCACCTATAAACAAAAATAACTGCCAGTGAACATAAAATTACAGTTAAGAATGCTGCTGCAGAACATAAATACAGCCTTCCTTACCGTATATAAAACACTGGGATACAAATCTGCATTTGACATATACATTCTCAATCTTCTCCGGTGCTATATACTCTCCTTGAGCCAACTTCAAAATGTTCTTTTTCCTGTCAGAAGTTCGCTGTATGGGGTCAATAAATAAGTCTAATACTTCAAGACTTGAAAAAATGCCCCAACCTTTGTTGAAGGACGTGGCACATTGATTAAAACACGTGTGCAGGTAGTTTGATATAAATTAAAACACTATAATTAGTTACATCATCAGAAATATAACAATCTAACCTATCAATAATCTTGAGGCGTCCACCAGGTAACCACAGCCCAATATCTCCAGTATGCATCCAACCATCATCACCAAACACCTCTCTCCTGTGCAATTAAGCAGGCCATTAGGTAGACTGAACATTTGCAGAAGCATTTAATAACAAGATCAAACAAGGTATGGAAGTTGAATACGTTTGCATAGCCTCTTTGTGGTAACCTTGGAATATGGTAGGACCCCTGACACAGATTTCTCCACGTGGATATGGTTGATCCTCAGATGTGTAGTTCATTTCAGGAACGTCCACTAGCTTTATTTCTGAAAAACAAATACACACCAAATGATCATAAAGACACTCTTATTAGGATTCCCATGTGTGGCTTACCTGTCCAACATTGTCAAAGTTTCCAGTGAATTCTTACAAAGTAACATGCAATGTCTATAAATAATTCTATGGAATTTTCACTCTTTACAACAACCACAACAAGACAGTGAAGTGAAATAATGAAACAAGCAAAGACTATCAATACACTTCAAATGCTACATAGGATAACCACTCATCATAAAGTCCAGCAGATTTTTGGCTTGCTCGATATGCAGCTCGTTTCCTCTGCCCTTAAAGCATTTTATTTATTTTCAGTTCTCATTTTACCCTGAAAGACTTGTGTAAATTGAAAATCCTAAGACAACAGCTATACACTAAAACTAACAAGAATATCTAGATGCTAAAAAATTATATAGGTACCCGAACCCCAAAAGTTTTTCCTGTAGTCGCTTAGCATCACAGAATGCGGCAGTTTTATCAGCCAAATCTGCCTTAATAGTACTAGCAAAACCATCTGTACATGTTACATCGTGGGCATTGAACCCTGATATGCTCACAAGCTCAGACGTCACAATTAGTTATACTTTCTGCAAGAATTAGTAAGCAAAAAGATCTAATTGAATTGAAAGGTATAGTCAAACACTGACCACAGGCAGCATTAGGTGATCCAACATGACCAGATAAATTGTCACCCTGATCCATGAGACTTATTAGACAAGAAGTCTCGGTCATCCCATACCCCTCACGTACTTGACAGCCAAAGCACCTACAATGATGGATGTAAGCTTATGTCTCACAACTGACTAGTGTTCATATACCTCATTCAAACATGATGTGAATTAGGCTGAAAACAAACTTACACCCTTAAAAAATCCATTATATCAGGCGACAAGGGTGAAGCTCCTGATCCCATAATACGGACACGGCCCCCTAATTTTGCCTTTATTTTGTTAAATACCAGTTTGTCCCACATTGGTGATGGGTTCCGACCTGAAACCGACAAAGAACATAAAAACAAAGCATTAGATATCAAAAAGCAAGCACATCATTGCATCCTCCCACTCCTTAACAGTATGTGTAAGGAGCCAACTTCAGAATTTTAGGAATACAATTAGGAACTCTACTCTTTGTGCATACAAGCATGTGTGCAAGTGCGTGTCTGGATTATGATCATTGCTGCAATCTACTGGTATTCTGAGGAGCCAATAAAATGACTCATCATGTAATGCTAAGGTACTGTAGTTCACACATACCACTCATTATAGCTTGCTTCTTCGAGTTGTAGGCAGCTCTAAAGAGCCTCTCCCTCAAAACGCCAGAACTCCTCACAGCATTTGTAATTCTGTGGTAGTTAACTCTATTAAACTTGCCCAACAGAAGTACGTAATTCATTGGAAAACAATATGCAGCTCTTCATCAATCTTACCCATCATATACACGGTTATACAAACGTGGGACACTAGAGAATACAGTTGGTTTCAGAACAGCCAAATCATCCATCAATTTCAGAGTGTCCTGCAGAGGCAGAAAGTCAGGAACCAGCTATTAAGCAAAAATTTTTAAGAAATAGTACTTGGAAGGGATCCCCATAATAAACTAACTAATCACTAAAAAGGACTGTACAAAATTCTTATTGTGAATCTACATTTAGTAGTATGATGATTTCCGAGGACACAGTTGTACAATCTATTATTACATGCTCAGTTCAGTTGTTAAGAAAATGATAGTGAGAGAGCAGTGGGGACAAAAAAAAAAGAAATTGATGTCCATCCATGGACAACATAATAATAATGTTATCAAGTCAGCTGATAGTTCCACATTGTATTCCTTTTTTTAACAATATATGAGGAATATAATAAAGAAGGAACTTCAGATCCTATAACAAAAAAGATTGTAATTATTAATTAATCTTAGTAATTCCACCTCAACTTAAACAGCTTGCCAAGATATCTACACGGACGAGGAAATACTCATTAAAATTTCAATAAAAATAAACCCCATAACTTCAGTAACATCTATTATTTTGTAGCCTAGGAAATATTGGGTTTTTGAGCATATATTTACACATTGAACCAAAACAAACTGCCTTGTAACATCACAACCATATCACATTCCTCAATGAATCAATGCATAGTATTCCTAGCATAAGACACTTAATATTCAAATACTATAGTAGCAATACTAGTTCAATTATCTACCTCTTGAAAGGTGCATTTTAAATCTCCCAAAAATTTTTTTGAAAACTAGAGATGACGCTTAGTAAGGTAGTAAAAAAAACTATGTTAGTATTATAGGCCACACAAAAGAAACCTCCATAAGCATCTGCTTTTCCAAATCCCATTCAGACATAGATGAGTTCTATAGTGTTGTAATGATTGATCAACTCCAGCAAAAATATATTATAGGTGAACTCTCACCTAGTTTCCAATACAATGGCATGGCATAGCAGAACAGGAAGATACAAATTAATCAAATTACTATAAACATACTGGATATTAAATATATTTTGACGTGAACCTATATAATAATGGAAGGGCTTCTTCTTAAAAATAATACTATTACTCCCATGTATAACTAACATAGAGGTATTCACACATCAGAAGTAAAGGACTCATTAAATTCTGTTACATACCCCCTGATAGAAGCCAGAAGCACCACCAAAGTAAACTAACATAATTTGATTGGTTCTTTCATAGATATGCGCCAGAGGAAGATAGGATATATAACTGTACAAAGAATCAATAATTACTCAGAAACATAAAGAGGATTTTGATAGCATTTCTAAGAGCTTTATATCAACCGTTTATATGGAGAACTTACATATCTGAGGGATCGAATTGAACAGCTAGACTGAAACCAGCAACACTTGCAATTAAATTTCCGTGTGTCAGGACAACTCCCTTTCCAGAAAAGAGGCAAATTATTATGGGCAAGTTGCTTTAGCTGAGTAGCCAATAAGCAATTCAAAAACTATAAGTTTCCTACCTTAGGGGTTCCAGTAGTACCACTGGTATAACATATGGTTGCAACATCCTCAGGTTTAGGAGGCATAAAAGGATGAATGATCCTGCGGCCCTGGAACAAAACAATAGGTTAGGTGCTACGAAGTTCAAGTAGTTGACAGTCACATCCCAATAAAATAGATAGTGCCAAGTTTGACAAAAAGTGTCACTTGCCAATTGACTAGTTATGCTACAACTCTAACCTTACGATAGAAGGCATCTAAAACATTGATTTTTACAAAATTAATTGCCTTTCTAATTAGACATTCAAACAAACAACCATGAAGTCCTTATAAACATCATTTGAGTCTATCATTGTGAAAAATCCTAAGAATTAAGGAAGATAAACGTACACAAATTAAAACAAGTTGCATCTATCTCATGCTACACACTTTTGATTCGCCCACCAGCTAAAATAAGATGAGATGTGTTTTAAAAAGAGAAACTACCTCATCTAACAGTTTTTGATACGATACAATCTTGACTCCAGATGTCAAAGGAAGCGATGGTAAGTGTTCATCTATACCTCCTACCACCTGTCATGAGTAGGTTAAATTGAAAAGAACTAAGAATCGAAACCAACCTGAAATTCTTGTAAATTAAGAACTATTTGAAGAGAATAAGAAGTACAAACCACTACAAGTCGCACAAATGGAATCTCCGATAGGAAGCTCAACAACTGCAAGTTCCAACCAAATGTGAACATGAAATGCATTACAACATTTAACTAAAAATGGACTGGCAATTAGACCAAGCAAAAATAATGACTACAAATTATATCACTTGATAACAGTCATAAATTACAAGAATATGCATCTGATACATGCCATAAAAAAATTAGAAAAATCTGTGACCACAAATTCAAAGAAACCCTTTTTATCTGGAATGTCTTTAATATAAAGAGAAAGAAGCAAAGAAAGAATGGTGAAAATATCTAATAAATATATGAGTGTGAAGGAAGAATTATAGAAGTAATATAAAACTGACAGTGTTCAAAGTCTCTGGGACACAAAAGATTGCTTGCACATCAGCATGATTGACCACATACTTAACAGCATCAGGACCTGCATTTAAAATCAATACCGTCAGAAAACGCAGAAACCTGCCCAGAAATATTCATTAGAGGAGGTTCGCGCGTACCAAGGGTGTCATACAAGGGAACCGATATGAATGAATATGCTGCACAAGCATGGTCCACTACCAGCCACTCTGGTCTGTTTATGAAATAAATGCCAATGCAACCTCCCTGTTACGTAAAAACCCAATTGAATTGAACAAAAAAGACATCATGTATAAGCACCGCAGTCCATTCAAAATAAAAAATAACTATAACAGTAACAGATAATACATCAAAGTGGGAAATAATCCATCAAACCTAGATAGATACTCACTTTTTCTATCCCATGATAATGAAGGCCAGAACCAATTGCCTCTCTAGCTGCACCCACTTCTCCATACGTCATCCATGTGTACCTTAATTAGTAAAGAACAAGCAACACAATCTCATTTCAAAACTGTTCATTACATTAAAAAAAAAAAAAAAAAGCTGAAAGTAAATATCTCCAGTGTCATTTGCCAAAAAAAAAAAAAGAAGTAAATATCTCACTCTCCAACTGTTCCATCCTGCCGAACTCGTGTCCCAAGGTACTTGTAATCTTGATAAGTTTCAACAGCATGCCTATAAAAATAACCAACAGTTCTATTAACTCAATGCAAATCCATATATACTTCAAACTTCTTTATAGACTAACTAATAAACAATAATGAGAATATCAGAACCAGTAACTTAAGCAGAAGAGCCAAAAATGGATTGATTCTCACACAAAGTTGTCGTGCAATGTTCCGATCTCAGGATGATTAGGAAATCTACTCACAAGCTTCAAAGGAGACCGTGCAGACCTGATCAAAATAAGAGAAATAATATAACAAAACGCTAATAATTATACAACCGTAGCTAAAATTTGTTAGCCGAGAGCCATACCTATAGACATTCCACTTCCCGGTGTTCAATTTCTCAGGTAGAACTACACTGTAAGTTTGACCTATACACAGTAATCGAATTAGCATCTCATACCAAAACCGTTGAAAGAAAACAGTATAACTGATTACTGAAGAATCTAAACCAGAACATATCCTGTTTGAACAAATACATAGAAATTCAAATTTGCAGTGAACATATAAATCTTACTTCATACACTATATACATGTGGAAAAGGAAATATTACTTTGAAAAAATTGCGAAGCAGAGAGGTTTGGTTGGAGATGTGAGATGTCGTCGCCGGCAGAAGTGAGAAGATGTGCCTGAATAGCTCTGAGACGGCGTTGAGCTGAGGATTCCATGAAAATTGAAAATTTCGCTTTCTCGGAAAAATGTAAGGGAAAAATTAAATAAAGATACAAGGATTGCCTTGTTTGTAATGGCAAAACAGAGGGAAAGAAAACAAGTTATCGAAGCCGGTGGACAACAAAATGTGGGCTCCATATCCAACAACGCCTTTTATACCGTGAAAATGACTTTTTTCCCCTCTAAATTATTAATTTAAATAAATTAAAATTCGGTTTATCCTCTAATTTAAACATTAATCCCAAAAAAAAAAAAAAAAAAAAAATTGGTCAAAATCTTTTTTTTTTTCGTCAAATTGGATCCTTAAATTGGTTGATGGGTTCAATTTGACCCTTATATTAAATAAATATATTTAAATGGCTTTTTGAGATGCATAAAATTTAAATAAATTTAATTTAATTCAAAATTATATTTTTATAGTAAGTCACACATTTAAAAGTAGTTTTTAGTGGATTTTTTTCTAATAATCATATTCTAAATTTAATAAATTAAAATAAATTGATTTAATTGTATTTTTTATTAATTAATGTTTAGTCCAACCGTAATGCCAAAAATAAATAATATATTTAATTTATTCATTTTTTAAACAAACTAAGCTAATTTTTTGGTCAAGTAAATCTTAAAAATTAAATAATTAATTTATTGGCTTTGACTATTTTCTTAATTTTTTTCCCCTCAATAATATCCATTTCTTAAATAGGCCCAAATGATTATTCAAAATCATATTTTTATTTATTTTAATTAATAATTTTGTATTTTGTTATTTTTATAATAGAAAGAGTATGTATTTTTGTTAATTTTTTTAAAAAAAATTATATTATTTATTTATTGCCAAATTTAAAAATCTGCTATATATTAACTTAACTTTTTTAAATATGCCCAAATATTCTTTTGATCAAAATCATATTTTTAAATCAATATAATTATTGTTTTCCTTAAATAATAGTTTATGATTGGTAGATTAATTATTAAAAAAATAAAAAGGAGACAAAAATGATTGTTTTAATCAAAAGATTCATAAATTATAAATAATTTAAATTCGTTTTTTATTATTGTTTCCAAATTAATACATCATAATTTATTAAAATAAAGTAAAAAACTATATATCAATTTCAAATTTTTTCTTAAAAAAAATTACAACTTTTATTTTTTTTAAACAAAAATAAATAATATTTGCACGTTGTAAAATAAAATAAAATGAAATGAAATGAAAAATTGATGTAATTGCGAACAAAAACGTCACTGATTCTTTAAAAAATGATATGGACTAATATTATGATTGTTTGCGTGACGTGTGAGGAGGTTATTAGCGCTAACGTACGTAGATGTGGCCAGTGGCCGGTTGGCTCGCTGGGCCTACTTAGCTCGGCTGGTGGAAAAATTGGTCCGACCTGCTTCTGAATCAGAACCGATCGAACTGAAATCGGAATTGTTCGATCGGCTGTTTATTTTAGGTTTAATAAAATTTCAAACTGTAATCATTAAAAACCGTGAACCGTTTTCCCGAATTGTCAGTTAAACGCCCCTCTGAACTGCCGATCCGCCGACAAATCGCCGGTTAACTGGCAATTCACCAGTCCAGCGGTTCAACGGGACGGTTACGATTTAACCCACTCCAAACCGTGAATCGATTTGGCCCGGCCATGACCACCTTTAAATATACACTTATCGTTGCATCTTTGTATTTTTTCGAACCAAACATAATATAGTACATAGCGGCTAAAAATAGTAGAGATTTATTCAATTCATTTCAATTATGTAGAAAATTAATTTGATTTTAGATAAATCAATAATAATAATATTTATAATAAAATAATAATAATGATTACTTAATCCCTCGTATTTTACAAAACTCAAATTTTAATATTATAGTATAAATCCATTTCAATATATTTATCCAACAAATAAACAAAATTTCCAAATTTTGTAACACTTCTATATTTAAACATATTTCCAAAATTGTGAAAGGGAAAATTGCCTAAATAGTAGTTAGTAAATATTATAATATGTTAAAAATTAAGTAAATGACAATTTTTTTTGACAATTATTCTATTGTCCCTAAAATATTTTTATATACCAATTGTAAATTAATTTTTACATGTCATCAGAATGTAATATTTTGTGATAATTACTTGTCCCTGATTTTTTTACATACTAATTAATATGTAAATTAATGTTTATATATTGTTAATATGTAAATTTATTTATTTTTGACAATTACTCTTATACTCTTAATTTTTTTTTATATTAACTAAAATTAAGTTGGAAACATGATTTTTAATGTAAAATGAATTAAAAATCGTTTAAATCACATCTAAATCTCAATGAAACCATCGAATTTCATTTCTACAAGTAATGGAGATCTAGATCTTTGTTCGAGTGTTGGGTTGCTTCTGATTATCTGACGGCAGTTTTGAAGGTATTAAACGACTCACTAACTCGAGAGCTTTTGATCGATACTCTCCGATAGTAAGTTGCATGGTTTTTACTTGGCCATTTTGAAACACTTATAGTCATAATACCTACTAAATATTAGTAGATTAAACCTATAATAAATAAGAGAGAACACCAAATTATTCTGTCAAATTTTTCTTTTAATATTATCCCTACTCTAAACGAGATAGTTTTGGTGAAGGATTAAACTAAAAGTTGTCATGATTTTGTTTTGCATTATTTTACAAAGTTCAGGGACTTTTTTGCAAGTTATTCTCATCTTCTTCCTAGGCTACACAGAAACCATCGCTGCTCCTGGCTACCCAGAAAAGCTGAAACCTTCCATCGCCATAGCCAATCCAAAGCCACTCCAACAAATATGCCAGCCGATGTGAATGTGACCTCCTCCAGTCGATCTCATCTTCTTCAAGTTTCATTGAAGTGTTCTCGTCCATTGTCATTCTTGCAGTAGCAATCTTGGTACGTAATGAACGCATCTCCATTGAAGGGTCGGGATAAATATCTCAGACACCTAAATCAGTGCCAGAAAATGATTGGAGAAAGGTGAAACCACCAAAGTTAAACACAGATTATTTATGAAAAACATTTATTAACATTATAATTATGCAGGAAGAACTTAATTAACATGGATGATGACAATTATACTCATCGCGCAACGCGCGCGGGTAATTTATTAGCCATCAACCTTTATTTGGAGCAAGTGATGAAGAAAACAGAACATGCATGTGAACTCCAATGAGTCACTGGAGAGGCTCTTCGGAGATATCAAACTTGACATAAGTATTGACACCAGTAAAAAAGCCATCTAGTTCTCGAGTGAGTTCAGTAGTTCCATCGTAGAGCGTGTCACGTTGACTATAAGTGAACGGAATATCAGCATTGCCCTGTAGTACTAACATAGTCACTATTGACCTAGTCATGGGTGGAGTAATTACATTTTGAACAACTTCCATTTCCTTTGAATTGCCTTGAGTTTCTCCCCATGAATATTCTCCTGAATATGACCCCTCGATTGAAATCCCAACTTCTTCAAGAAATGGAATTCCGGCTGTCATCTCCACAGAGACACCCAGACTCCATGAATTAGTCTTATTCCAAGTACTACTTCTAGTTTCTGTGTAGTTGAAACCTAAACTTCCTTCGCTGCTTTCAGTGCCCTGGTTTGTCACATCTTTGGTTACGGAATCCGTACTGGATATGTTGTACATTCTGGCATCACTAAGTTGATAAGTGACATCAAAGATTTCCCTTTTAAGAACAGCCTCTGTGACCTCAATCCGAGCATAGTTATTAATCTCAGTAATATTAGCGTTGAGGCAATCGACCTTGCCTTCAGTAGTGAGTCTCTTGCAAAGCTTATTTTCGCCCAAGTTTCTTAGAGCAATAACACTTCCATCAAGCCTAATAGGGAAAAACACTGTGTATAAATTGTTACTTGTGGTTTCGGTGTTGTCACACCAGATCCAGTGTGGCTGAGCCCTCCAAAACTTGTTATAGTAGAGGGACTTAATACGAACTCTACCATCATATAATGGAAAGACTTGGTAGCGTGATTGTTTAGGTGATATATCATCGGTTGAAAACTCATTATATTCATGGTTCTCGATCCAGCGAGCTTGGAGATACTTGCCATTATCACCTTTGAAGGAGATATACTTTGGCAGTGTGACAAGAGTGTCCATGTCTACTAACTCATAGCTTGTAGAACCTGTCTGAGTAACTTCCAATAAACCGGAAGTGTTGGGATTAAGATGGAGCTGACTTTGAACATGAACAATATTGTATTTAGTTCCATTGGGAACAAATTCAAAAAGTGTGCAATTCCATTTGGTTTGGTCTTCCTCGGGTTCATTGGCTGCCCCAACAATAAAGCTTGAATCTTGGGCCTTCTTCACCAAGAACTTGTTGTTGTAACGACATCTAATGTGGACCAAGGCAGTTGAACGAGCCGATGATGGGTATTGCAACTCGAATTTTGTGTATGGAGTTTTCATAATCTGGGTTTCGGAGAATTCCAGGCACCCATGAGAGTCCCCAGTTTCAACCACAATTCGCATGTATTTGCCATTGTTTCCTATTGCAGCATTCACTGGCAAAGCAAGAGCCATTTTTGGTATATATTGGTCTACTGGTTTTGGTTGTGGATGGTTGCTCCAAGTGGTTGCAACTATTTATAGGCAACCTAGCAAACCGTGATTAATTATTATGATCTTTACTATTTGTATCATTGTATGCCTTCCAATTTCTACACAACGTTGTGTAGATAATTTTATCTGTAGGATGTGAACTTGCCCACGCTAAACATTGGACGGACGCTAAATATTTGACGTTGATTACTAAAATAATTAAAAATATCTGACTAGTTACGTTTTAAATTAATTAAAATTATTGTGTTTCAGAATAAATATCTTGTATTTTTTTTTATCGTTGTTTGTTGATAATGTTATTTATATCATAAAATGTGATATTTACGGACGTTAAACATTGGAAGTTGATTACCAAAAACACATAAAACGTTAAAATTATAAAATTCAATATATAACAAAACTAATATACCATTAATTTAAGTGTTTCACTTATAATTTTTATCAAATAAATATACTATTTTTCATTTGTAATCTCAATATTAATTTTATAAGTTTTTAATAATTTTTCTTTTTTAATAAGAGTAATATAATTATTAATTTACTACAATTATAATACATTAAATATTTTTTAATAGTAGGAAAAAAATAAAATATAACACTTATTTAAAATAAAAAAGCATTTGAATATTTATTTGTTTCACAAATATTTTCTTAAAAAAAAAATTGCTCCAATTTATGCATTACTATGTGTTGATAATGCTATCAACAGCATGTGACTTTTATGGACGAGAAATATTGGACGGTTTGGACCAGAAACTTTAGTACACTTTAACATAATTAAGAGATAATTATATTTTCTCTATTTTAAAATATAAGCAAATTTTTCATTTTGCACTGTTTTAAAATAATTAAGAAATAATTATATTCTCTATTTTAAAATAATTAACAAATGAGAGAATTTAAAATTTTTTAAAGGGTATTATAATCAATTTAATTAAAATTAATAACAAAAATTAGAGGAAATTATATTTTCTTAAAAAAGCCTTTCAATTTGCTTGACGTTTTCGATTTTTGCGTAACTGGATGTGGATAATGTTATCCTATTCACAGAAAGTGACATTTATTTGGATTTTTTTGATAGAAAGTTATACGATTTTCCACAAATTGAAATTTAAAACTTTCCGTGAAGAGATAATAAATATATATATATATATGATTTTTAAATGTTTTTTCATATATATGCTTAACACTGTAAATCAATCAAGCAATTCGAAGTTCATTCGGTGTTTGATTCGAAAAAAATTCGATTTAATTCGTATTTAAATATTTCACGAGCCGAACTCGAATCGAATATAACTATTCGCGAACTGTTTTTCGAACACTTTCAAAAAAAAAATATATATATATATATAATATTGGTCTACTGTTTTTTATCATTGTATGCCTATCAATTTCTACACGTTGTGTTGATAATTTTATCCGTAGGATGTGACATTTGCGGACGCTAAACATTTGATGTTATTACCAAAATAACTAAAAATCTCTGACCAGTTACATTTTAAATTAATTAGAATTATTATATTTCAGAATGAGTATCTTGTATTTTTTTTTACTGATGTTTGTTGATAACGTTAATCATAGAATGTGATATTTGCAGACGTTAAACATTGGCGTTGATTACTAAAAACACACAAAATCTTTGACCAATTATATTTTAAATTAATTAGAATTATTATGTAAAACAACAGTTAAATTATAAAATTAGATATATAGCAAAACTAATAGACAAAAAGGGAAACAAGAATAATTTAAAATAAATATAAATATGATTTTTAAATGTTTTTTCATACATATGCTGTCCATTTATAGTTTGATTTAAGATAAAGCAAAATCACTCTAATTTATCCAAAATGGATATACTATTATTTAAATTTTAAAAATAATATTTAAAATAAAAAAAGTAGATAAACGAATAAAATTATCTTAATAAATTTTAAATTGAATCTTATATTAATTCAAACCCAGAAGATTAAAAATAAAAGATGTCTAACTAACTATCCAACAAAATTCCGATTATCCAAACGGCAAGTCGCAAAAAGATGACATCTTCTATCGCTATAAAAAAGTTAAAACCGTCTTGTTAAAATTTCCGCCAGTTATAAAGCAAAACGACATGACCCAAAATGGCCTCGACATCCGCGCGTCCTTGTCGTCTTTGCTAGACTTTTCTTTCTCTTATTATTATTACTGCTACAAATTCACAGTCAGGTCATTTTGAGACTTCTTTTCTCAGTTACTGAATTTCGGAAATCTTGAGCTGCTCATGGCGGAGATAGGGAAAATTGTGCTTGACTCCGGGTGGTTAGCGGCGAGATCGACGGAGGTTAAAATCACCGGGACACAACTCACTACCACTCGTCCTCCTACTAGTTCCACCTTGCCATGGATGCCGGCTGCTGTTCCTGGAACGTAATATACAGCAACCTTGTTCATTTCTTTTGCTGGAATTGATCTATTATTTTCTTTTTATATTTATTCAGACTGAAAATGGATAAATGAACTGTGTTTCAGTGTGATTTTGCTTCAATGTGGCAGTTATTTTTGAAGAATTGATTGTATAATGGATTACATTATTGTTGATTCGCGAGAAACTATTTGAAATCTTACGACTGGATGTTGAAAATCTTTATTTGATTTTGCTTAATAAGTGATTGTACACTGGTTTTTGGATTAAATTAATGGTGATTATTTGTTTTGCAGTGTTTTGGGGACTCTTGTGAAGAACAATGTAGTCCCTGATCCTTTCTATGGTTTGAATAATGAAGCAATCATAGATATAGCTGATTCTGGAAGGGAGTATTATACATTTTGGTTCTTCACTACTTTTGAGCATAAGTTGGTATGTTTTTGGTTTTTTACGTTACTAGCTTTTTTTTACTGTTATTGGTTTTGAATTCCATGCTCAATGTATTTTTCCAGTACTGGATCATACTGGATTTTCATTCTGCACCCGAGTCTGGAAAAGAAATGAAGTTGGTTTTTGAAAATTACTGGAAATTCTTGTTGCATTTTGATTTTTCTTATGTTATGTTTTGATATTTGTCTCTGATCGATTGGAACCTTTTTCAGTCAGGAAATCAACACCTGGAGCTGAATTTTCGTGCAATCAATTACTATGCTGAAGTGTATTTAAATGGACACGAAATGCTCTTGCCGGAAGGTATGTTTCGAAGGCATTCTCTTGATGTTACTGGTTTTTTAAATCCTGGAGGACGGAATTTGCTGGCTATTCGTGTTCATCCTCCACTACACCCCGGGAGAATTCCTCCTGAAGGAGGGCAAGGAGGTGATCATGAGGTATAAAGTACGACTATCCTTGCCAACCCATTAGTGGAAATTAACTAAAAGTTGAACATGCTGTATAACAACCAATATTTTTCACCTCTTGTCAGATTGGTAAAGACGTGGCTGCACAGTATGTTGAGGGTTGGGATTGGATCGCTCCTATAAGGTCGCAACAATTTACTTATTAAATTTGGTCATAGAACACACTTATTGTTTCTTAAACTCTCAAAGCAAAACCAGATAACTTACCATCTTCTTCAGCTTATTATGTTTTTACTTTAATAATACGGTTTATATATGCCTGTTGATTGGATCCATTTGCTATTCTAATAAATCTTCATGCCAATCTAATATGCTGTCTTTATTATTTCAGAGATAGGAACACTGGCATATGGGATGAGGTATCAATTTATGTCACTGGGGTGAGTTCTATATATTACACTTGAATATCTTTTCAGAATCTTTATCAATACCTTCTTAATTCTTTTATAATAGTATTTGTGTTTGGCCATTCCAATTGATAGTGAAGAATATCAACTTATTTCTCAAAAAGAGAGAGAGAGAGAATATCAACTTAAATAAGTTAAATATGTTTCCACTGTACATCTATTAAAGAGTGGGGTTTTCAGTACAAAAAGAGAATGTTAATAAATTAGTATTTTTACTTAACTTTTCTTTATCTCTTTTGGTTTCCTTACAAAATGGAAGGAATTAAAAAATGGCTTTGGAGGGGAATTGAGACTTCGGACTTCCCTTTCTTTTCACCTGTTAACCCCCTTCGCAGCTCTCAAACAGTTTGTTAAGTTCAGACTTCCTTTGAGAGTGGGGTATCAAATCTTCTTGAGCTCCATTTTGCAAAAAAGTATTTTTTTCTTAGCAGCACCTTAACGGATCAAAATATCTTATTTTTTGAGATTATGAATAGACGTCTTATTATTTACATATGCCAGAGAGCAATCTCCACAACTCAGATTCATGAATATAAATTATAAAACCTTGAAATCTTAGACTTTGGAAGTGGATGTTTATTTCCTTATTTTTTCATGATTTTTTTAATAGCTGTAATTTTTACATATCAATTATATAATCTTGAAATCTTAGACTTTGGAAGCGGTGATGTTTAGTTTCTTACTTCTTTCATCATTTTTTAGTAGTTGTAATTTTTACATATCAAAATTATTTCTGATTAATGCAGCCGGTGAAAATTATAGATCCCCATTTGGCATCAACATTTTTTGACAAGTACAAGAGGGTATATTTGCATGCTACAACTGAGTTGGTAAACAAAAGTGCATCCATTGCTGAATGTGATGTAACTATCCAAGCAACATTGGAGACTAAAGAAAACTTTTTGTTAGTTGAGCACCTTGAGACAATACACGTGTCCATACCAGCTGGAAAAACTATTCAATGTGCATTTCCTGAGGTTAGTCAAGTGTAAATAATTGAATTACAAAGATAAACTGTGATTAGATTTATCTCTTGATGCCTCTATTTTAAATCATAGTTTTACTCAACAGTTTCTTGATAGTTTTTTTTTTTTTTTTTTTTTTTTTTTTTTTAACCTGTGCATAATACCATCTAACTTGGACTGCTGAGTTTAGCTGTTTTGAACTAGTTTCATCATTGGTTATAATATCATAGAGTTTCAGGATCCAACCAGTTATTGCTGAGTTTAGTGTATCAACTTATACTGCAGCAACTTGAACATCTTCTGCTTCTAAATCTGTTTGATTAATTTATGGCTAGCATCCTGCATAATTTGACCCAAAGTCAAGGAAGATTTTGCTTTGACAAAGTTCACCTTATAAAGTTGTTGATATCTGTGATGTCATTTTATATATTTTCAAATAGGTCTAATTGTGCAAATTTTCAGATTTTTTTCTACAAGCCTGAGTTGTGGTGGCCAAATGGCATGGGAAAGCAAACTCTTTACAACGTCAGCATTTCTGTTTTTGTAAAGGGATATGGAGAGTCGGATTCATGGGGCCAGCCATATGGGTTCCGTAAAATTACAAGTCACATCGACAGAAAAACTGGCGGGAGGTAATGCTTTATTGCATTGAAAACTGATTAGAGTCACGTGTTGAAATTCAGTTTAAATAGTATTAAAGTTGTGCTACATCTCACAGGTTATTCAAAGTCAATGATCAGCCAATATTTATCCGTGGTGGTAACTGGATATTGTCTGATGGGTTGCTGCGACTTTCTAAAAAACGTTATGAAGCTGACATTAAGTTTCATGCGGATATGAATTTGAACATGATCCGATGTTGGGGTGGTGGATTAGCTGAGAGGCCAGAGTTCTATTACTATTGCGACATTTATGGTTTGCTTGTAAGTTTTGGAAATATCAGCTAGAATGGAAAATTTATTGCTTTTTTCCTCTAAATGTTGGACTCATCATCTAGAATGTTTTCTGTGCCACCATTTATGACTATGTTTATTGTTTATCTTATTATTATGTTTCATCAATTCATGTGCCTGATCCAAGCTTTCTAGGTGTGGCAAGAGTTTTGGATCACTGGAGATGTTGATGGAAGGGGTGCTCCGGTATCAAATCCAGATGGCCCACTTGATCATGATCTTTTCATGCTATGTGCTAGAGATACCGTGAAGCTTCTCAGAAACCATCCTAGTCTTGCTCTTTGGGTGGGAGGAAATGAACAAATTCCACCCACTGATATTAATAATTCTTTAAAACAAGAATTGCAGCTCCATCCCCATTTTATTGAATTTGACGGGAATAGCACATATACACAAGATTTGTCAAAGGCAAGGGATCCTAGTCAATATCTAGACGGCACTCGTCTTTATGTACAAGGATCAATGTGGGATGGCTTTGCCAATGGGCAAGGAGACTTCACTGACGGCCCTTATGAAATCCAATATCCTGAAAGCTTCTTTAGGGATGATTTTTACCAGTATGGATTCAACCCTGAAGTTGGTTCTGTTGGGATGCCTGTTGCTGCTACTATTAGAGCAACGATGCCTCCAGAAGGTTGGCGAATTCCATTTTTTAAGAAGGTTGATGGTTATGTGAATGAACTTCCAAATCCCATATGGGTATATCATAAATACATTCCTTATTCAAAACCAGGATTAGTTCATGATCAAATTTTATCATACGGGGTCCCAACCAATCTGGATGATTTCTGTTTGCAGGTGTAGTGAGATTTCATCTTTTAATATTCAGGATTTTTTACTGCTATTTCGACCGTTTGCTAAGCTGTTTTTATATCATTCATCTCAGGCTCAATTAGCAAACTACATTCAGTATAGAGCTCTAGTGGAGGGCTATACTTCTCGTATGTGGAATAAACACACTGGTTTCTTAATTTGGAAGACACAGAATCCTTGGACAGGTTTGAGAGGCCAGTTTTATGATCATCTTCTTGACCAGACTGCCGGTTATTATGGTGTTCGCTGTGCTGCAGAGCCAGTTCATGTCCAGCTGAATCTGGTTTCACACTTTATCGAGGTATTCATACTAATATAATCTTTCAATGTATGATTTAATGGTAAGAATTTTTCAATAGAAGGTTATTGCATTGGTTTAGGATTTCCCTGAAATTTAATGTGGTTTCTTGTCTTGCCAAAAACAGGTCGTTAATACCCAGGCTGCGGAACTATCTGGTGTAGGCATAGAAGTGGCAGTTTGGGATCTAGAAGGAACATGCCCATATTCTAATGTTATTGAAAAGCTCTGTGTTCCAGCAAGAAAGGTGGTTCCAATTGTTGAAATGAAGTATCCGAAGTCTAAAAACTCAAAGCCGGTTTATTTTCTTCTTCTCAAGCTCTACAACATGAAAGATCAAACCGTTATATCTAGGAACTTCTACTGGTTGCATAAACCTGATGGGGATTACACAATGTTGGAGCCATACAAAAACACAAAAGTTCCCCTCAGGATAGTATCATCTCAGACTTCTATCAAAGGGTCTGCTTATGAAGTGGAAATACTTGTGCAGAACACGTCAAAGAAACCAGACTCAAAACGCTTGACTTATAAGAATAACTTCGTAACCAGGAAGGAAGATGATGATTCTGATGCGGCCTCAGTGGAAAAACCTGAAGCTAGTTTATTTCAGAGTATCTACAAGCATTTTTCACGGGAGAGTCATGGCACGAGAGTTACTGAAATTAACGGTTCTGGGGTAGGGGTCGCCTTTTTCCTCCATTTCTCTGTTCATGCAACAAAGCAAATGGACTATGATCGCAAGGAAGGGGACGACACAAGAATTCTCCCCGTTCATTACTCTGATAATTATTTTTCACTTGTGCCGGGAGAGGAGATGACCGTAAAGATATCTTTCGAGGTTCCACCAGGCATCAGCCCAAAGATCAAGCTTAGCGGTTGGAATTACCATGGTTATCTTTCTATTCTCTAAGCCCCGGTTCTCTATTGTCCAACTGTTGAACTCTTGCTTGACGAGTCTCCTTCATGGTTAAAAATTTGGGCGTTCATTTCATTATTCGAATTCAGCTTCTGGGCAGGATCGTCTTATTTGCTCCTGCGTAGAAGTGATACTGACAAATAAGGCAAATTTGCCAATCCGGGCATCCTCCAGATTCTTTTTCTTGTTTTGTTTGTTTTCTTTTTTTTTTTTTTTTAACTACCATTTTAACTTTGTATATATTTGTGACGAGGAACTAGTCTATTAGCATCCGAACTATTTTTCCCCAGCTCTAATTTATATGTTCTTCATTCTTGTCTTAAATAGATTGTCTTAAATTGACTTTACTAACTTCTTATTGGCACTAAAACTGGATCTAATTTTTCATTTTCATGGATGAAATCCAAATGGGTCATTCACAAATTGAATTCCCATCTTCCTTCTTGGGTAAATTCTATTCCTACTCCTTTCAAAGTGCAAATCCATCAGTCTTTGCCTTCAAAGTTTTCAACTTTTATCCTAAACCATGTAGACATGAGCCTCCTCTTATCTGTCTGTGGAAAAGAAGGTTACTTCCATCTGGGTTCTTCAATTCATGCTTCCATTATAAAAAATCCTGTATTTTTCAACCCCATAGACCATTCGGATTCTCGAAATGCCCTTGTTATCTGGAACTCACTTCTCTCTATGTACTCAAAATGTGGTTCCCTGCTGTATGCAGTTAAACTGTTTGATAATATGCCTATGAGAGATACAGTGTCGTGGAATACTATGGTTTCTGGGTTTTTAAGGAATGGGGACTTAGAGAATGGGTTTTGCTTCTTTAAACAAATGCAAGAATCAGGTTTGTATCAGTTGGATCAAGCAACTGTAACTACCTTGTTATCGGCTTGTGATAGAGCGGAGCTTAGTTTTGCCAATAAAATGATACACTCTTTGGTGTTTCTAAAGGGTCTTGATAAGGAAATAACTGTGGGAAATGCACTGATAACTTCTTATTTCAAATGTGGATGTTCGAGCTCTGGGAAGAAGGTTTTTGATGAGATGCTTGAAAGGAATGTGATTACTTGGACAGCTATTATATCAGGGTTATCACAAAATGAACTCTACGATGATAGCTTGCGACTATTCATAAAAATGCGGTATGGATTGGTGGAACCAAATTTATTGACATATTTGAGTTCATTGATGGCTTGTTCTGGTTTGCAGGCTATAGTGGAAGGTCGTCAAATCCATGGACTTATATGGAAACTAGGAATTCAAGAAGATTTGTGCATTGAAAGTGCATTAATGGACATGTATTCAAAATGTGGATGTGTGGAAGATGCATGGAGGATTTTCGGGTGTGCAAGAGAAGTCGATGAGGTTACCATAACAGTTATTCTTGTTGGTCTTAAGCAAAATGGATTCGAAGAAGAAGCTATATATTTTTTCATGAAAATGGTGAAGGCAGGAGCTGAAATTGACCCAAATATGATTTCAGCCGTTCTTGGGGTATCTAGTGTTGATAATTCCGTAGGTTTTGGTAAGCAAATACATTCTCTGGCAATCAAACGACGGTATAATACTAATCCTTTTGTTGGAAATGGGCTTATAAATATGTATTCCAAGTGTGGAGAGTTGCAGGAATCAATAAAACTCTTTACTCGAATGCCTCGAAGGAACTCTGTATCATGGAACTCTATGATTGCTGCTTTTGCTTGCCATGGTTACGCCTATGAAGCGCTGGAGTTGTATGAAGAAATGGGACAGGAAGGTGAAAAGCCAACAGATGTTACTTTTCTCTCATTGCTTCATGCTTGTAGTCATGTAGGCTTAGTAGACAAAGGTATGGACTTCTTAAACTCCATGACTGAAGTGCACAAAATTAACCCACGAACAGAGCACTACGCTTGTGTTGTTGACATGTTAGGCCGAGCAGGGCTTCTCAACGAAGCTAAGAATTTCATCAACGGGTTACCCATGAAGCCTGACGCACTTATTTGGCAAGCATTGCTTGGCGCTTGTAGCATTCATGGAAACGCTGAAATGGGGAAATATGCAGCTGAGCAACTGTTTATATTAGAACCTGAAAACCCAGTACCTTATGTTTTGCTAGCAAATATATACTCTAGTAAAGGTAAATGGAAAGAAAGAGCAATAACTATAAGAAGAATGAAAGAAATAGGAGTGGCTAAAGATACAGGTATAAGTTGGATTGAGATTGAAAAGAAAGTTCATAGCTTTGTTGTTGAGGACAAAATGCATCCACAAACTCATACAATATATGGGGTTTTGGCAGATTTGCTTAAACTCATGGTAGATGAAGGATATGTACCGGACAAAAGGTTTATTTTATAGCACTGAGCTCATTAAGTAACATTAAAAGTATCGGTAATCTAAAGTATCAGTAATCTGTTAATTTATTGTCGACACATATTTTGAGTTGAATTTCTTGTTCTTCTATCATATCATATCACATCAAAATGTACTGCAGAGGTCAAATTATCACATCAAAATGCCAATTCTTCTGCTATTGATTTGTACGTTCTAGGGACTTAGAAGTAAGTGTTTAAATTAAGGGTTCAAAAGATGAAATAGACAAACTTCAAGGTCTATTATGTAATTTGCCAAATTTCAAATTCATGTCAAAACGTCTCGTTTTATTGTGTCTTACCGACCTTTAAAGCTCTACTATAAGTTAGTCAAAAATCGGTAAGTTTCAGCAACTGGGTAAGGGAAAAAAATGGAGGGCTTGTCTCTGCACAGTTCAATCTTTCCAGTTCTTACCTTTCCAAAGTTCGTTACTTTTTCCAACGGTCATCATAGTTTTCCCTCCAACTTCAATTCAAGGAGAAACCCACACCTTAAATTCACCGTCCGTTGCTCGGACACAGCCGGAGAGGACGTTCCTCCTCTTTCTAATTCCGCCGCTGCTTTTACTGTACTCGGAGTTCATCCAGGCTGCTCAGCCACCGAGCTCAAAGCTGCTTTCAGAGCCAAAGTACAAAATTCTGTACCCTTTATTTGAAAGTTTGATCTTCGTTTAAATTTTTTTCTGTTTAGTTGATGATTTTTTATCCCTTGGTGGGTATGTAGGTGAAGCAGTTCCATCCTGATGTTAATGGGGTTGATTCTGATTTCATGATTCTCCGCGTAATTCAAGCTTATGAGGTAATTTTCCGTAAGAAAAGTTCATTAGTTTCTTGTCTATATAAGTTTATTATCAAACCAAATCCTATTGTTTATAGATGAATTTGGTTGGGATTCCACAGTATAGTGTAGTTTTATCATTTAATATGTACTTCATTTAGACTTGAATTAGTTGAAAATGGTACTTTTCTGCAATTTTTTGCAGATGCTATCTAATTACAGCCGATCAGAGATCATTGAAAGGTGAATTTTGTTTGGAAATTAGTTCTAGTTATGTTTATTCAAATTTCATTTCAAAATCCCTCTATTTGTTCTTTTTTAATTGTGCTTTGTTCTGTACATTATGCTAAATATTGGAAATACATTTGCAGTGAATGTTTGGATCCTTTCGATAACCCAGAATGCGAAGCATTTGATGTGTTCGTTAATGAAATTCTCTGCATTGGCAAAGGTATCATTTTCATGTTGATTCTGTATCATGTTCCACTTCATAATACAAATTACCATTTTGTAGAATTCGGAGATTGGTACAGGTTGTCATGATTTCTATAAGTATAATCGATTAGCATATGCCAATTGGTTGCTGAAATCTGTCTCCGTTGTTTCTTATATTGGATGCTCAATATACAAAGAACACTTAATGCACTAACTTAGAGCCGAACGCAAACAAAAGCCAATATTAATGTCATCTTTGAATGCTCAAAGTGCTGGAAACTTGAGATTAAAGTTTAAGCTGTCATAGGGTATGAGCAGATGCATATATAAATTGCTTATACGTTTGGTTTATATGACCGTCTATTTTCCTTCGTTAATTGTTACCTACCACATTTGTATATGAATCATTAAAAGAATATTTGCAGGATGTCCTTACTCATGTGTACAAGGAGCTCCTCATGCTTTTTCGTATGCTTCTTCAACCGGAACTGCAAGAGCAACGTCTCAAGGTTGGTGGTAATCTTTGCTCCAAATTTGTGAATATCACATGAATTAGTAAGAAAAATACTTACCTAAATCCATTTTTAGGACATTGCGATGATTACCGAGTTCAGCTTGCAGTTGGTCAATGTCCAAGAAGTTGTATTCATTATGTGACACCTTCACAAAGAATTATTCTGGAAGAGTTACTTGATAGGTGTTTATTTGCATTTACGCGTTCGAATGGAACTTAATGATTCATTTCTTCGTAAATCATTATATTACTATTAAACTTTTGGTTTGCTATGATAAAAAAACTGCAGTATTCTGAACGTGCCGTACGATAATTCAGCCGAGGCAGACTTGCTGTATTCACTAATAGTAAAAGCCAAGTTCGAGAACAACCGGTTTCAGAAACCAAAGAAACAACCAAAGACTTCAACTCAAAATGTGGATTGGTTTTGATATCAGCTTAGACTATACAATACTTGCCGGAGACAAAAGCGTTGTCCGGATGGAAAACAAGCCAAGAAAATAAACCAGAAGTTTGTAATTTTTGATGTTCATAAATAAAATTTCATTTATAAATCTATCTATGTTAATAAAGTAACAGAGTATGACCGTTTTTGGCAGGTTATCAGGGAGGAAGGTATAGTATTTTAAATTTAATCCCATATCGCTTGAAGAAAGAAGTGAAGTAGGATGAGTAGTGTATAAAATAGAAGCGAGAATTACTTGGTAACATACTTACCTGGACGGGGTCAATGGACGATCAGGAAGGTCCATGGCCTAGGGCAGTGGCTTCCATTGCACTAAGGAAGGGTGCTGCACTAAGGTCTTCCCAAGTGGAAGAGCCTACGTCGTAATTTGTGGAAGTGGTGGCCTGCGTTCGCGCGGCCGCTCTCAATTTCAGTCCTAAGCTTTAGCTCTGTGTTTGGGTTTCTGTATTCACTCCTTGGGCTTTTGGTTTTAAAAATATTGTTCTATTCTTTTAGCAATTATTTTTCTATTTTTAGATTATTTTTATATTTTATAACTTTTTAACATACTGTATATTTCATATTTATATATTAATATTTTTTTACATATTACTTTTATAATTACATATTTGTATATTTACATATTACTTTTATAATTAATTTTTACCTTGCGAAGTACCTAAATGAAAGTTAAAAAGTTTACAAGGATTAAAATGTAAAAAATCAAATAATCTATATACAAAGTAAAAATCGTGATCGATAAGCTAAACCCAATTGCAACTTAATACATGATTAAACCGGTTATGCGATTTGGTTCATAGTTTGAAGAATTTGTCAAACCGACGGTTGGTCGTTTTAGTTTCGGTTTTTATGGTTTAGAGATCGAACCGGACCAAAGTCGATAGGGATTGAACCAGTTAAGAAACTTTGATTTGATCAATTCCCAAAAACAAAAACTACTTCCTAATCCTACTTTCTCCTCCTCTCTCTCTCTCTCACCCACCCATCTCCATAACCGCCGGTCACCGTCCTCCGACCGACGGCGAAGCCGGTCCAGTATGGAGGCAACGGCGCAGAAGTACGTCTGGGAGGGTGCGATTCCGCTACAAATTCATCTCCACGAATCTGAAGTAACGACTCATCCTCCTCCTCCAGCAGCTCTTATATTAGCTCCAAGAATTGGTTACTTGCCTTTGCTTGTTTCTCTAATAAAGCCTCATTTCGCTTCCACTCTTCCTCCTGGTGTCGATACTGTCTGGTTTGACTATAACGGCTTGCCTCTTAAGTGGTAAATTGTATTCCTATGCTTCTCTTTATAGTTATCAGAGTAAATTTGTATTAAGAAGTGTTTAATTGGTTGCAGGTATATACCAACTGGAGTTCTGTTTGATCTTCTTTGTGCTGAACCGGAGAGGCCTTGGAATTTGACTGTATGTTGTTTGTTAATTAATGATTTTTGAAAATTTTTTAAGATAATATCAATGATTCCCTGTTGATGCACTCAATTATTTCTTCTGCCTTTATTTTAGCTCTCTTTTTTCACAACTAATGGCTAATCAGAAATTTTGAAAATCTTGGCAGTATGCATGTTTAGCATTGGAAATTGTTGGTCATTTCTTTGATACAATGTAGTTATGCAATAGCTTTTGAATTTAATGATGTATTTTTAAAATTTCATTCTCAGGTCCATTTTAGAGGGTATCCAAATAATTTATTGATTCCTTGTGAAGGGGAAGACTCGGTAAAATGGAGCTTTATTAATTCATTGAAAGAGGTTAGTTTGTGTTTTCATGTGTATGATTTTGTCGAATAATGTCTTTTATACAGCTGTCTTTGTTGCATTGCTAAATATACATGAGAATAATTATTATAAAAGGTGCTGTATGAATTTCACAAAGTATTAATGTCAAGGGGGGAAAAAAGATAAATCTGAAACTGAAAGAGATATAGCATACTTGTAATTATATTTAACTAGCTGGTTCAATTTTCTATTTTTCTTTCTATTTGCTCATCAGTTGGTTTTGTTTTCAATAAAATTGTGTGATAGAGTATTTGTTTCTTTAATGACTCAACCTTATTCAACTGTGCCTACAGGCAGATTATATTATCAATGGAAATTGCAAGAATGTTATGAACATGGCTCATTCTGATCAGGTGGAGCTCTGGCGATCTATAATGAATGGTAAGTCAGCTTCATTATTAGGATGTAAAAGTTGTTGAAATTCTTACAGTTCATACTTCAGAGTTCTGGTTTAAATTGATAAATGAGTAAATGACTATGCTAATTGCTCAGAGCATGAGTGTTAAAATTTAAAATGTACTATTTGCTACTAAACAGGAGTTAATATTTCAGGATGTATCTATAATTTAAAAATCTAGGCGCTTTGTATGTTTACTATTTTATATATTGTGATGTTGAAATATTAAATACATTCTGAACAGGTAAAGCTGTGAAAATATGGATCCAATATCTCTCAACTTAGAAAACTCGTTGAAAATAGTTCATGTTTTATAATTCAATCACAGCCTATGGCTTCCTATGACAACAGGAACTATGGATAAATTATTTGCCAGCTCTTGTCTCTTGTGACAAGGGTCAAGAAATGATTATTTATCAAAAGATCATGCACCCAAGGACATCATAGAAAGATTTTTCTAAATGATTATCTTTAACATCAGCAGCTCTCACTTTGTTAATGGTTTGCAAAATAAAATCTGCTAGACAATTTTTCGGTTGCATTGTTTCCACTCCTTAATTCATCCTTCCCTTTGCTAGCTCATTTCTCATTTTACATTTGATATGTACTGAATAAATCTCCACTATGTTAATATTTGAAGTTTCCTTGATTTGTTGATATTCACTTCCTGTATTTGAAATTATGGTCTGGCCAATTTCCAAGGAAATTATTAGATATTTAAGCTTGCAATGTATAAAGAAGCTTTGCATATGTAGTTGTTTGTACTTAAAGCTTGTGTTGAAATTTTTAGGTGCAAAACACATAATGGGCATGGCGTACAACACCAGTAACTTTAGGAGGAAAGAATAGGCATTTGAATTTTTTCTTTTTTTGGGTCTCTGTTGTATACATGTTTTCTACTCATTCTTTTGTAGGAACTGTGGATTGCTATTTCAGATATGATTTTTTTTGCCAGGAAATTTAGAAGCCTACCTACGCGCATCGTCAAAGCTTAGATTGGGAACAGTTGAAGATGATTATACGTCAAAAATGGATTCTTGCTCACCAAAATCTCAAAAAACCATCGGTGAGGCTGATATGGCTGGGCAAATGAAGACAGGTTAGCTAAGTAGTCACTGTCCACTGCATTAAATAGTTCATGTAGTATGAGTTGAACAAGTTTTTTCAGTGTGTATTTCAGAATTGCATAATCAAGATGAAGTGCTGTATAAGCACTATGATGAGATCCTGTTAACCATATAATGCTTGATAAGTACACTGGTGCATATTGACAGTTTCAGAACTCGCTGGAAAACATCTTTGAAGCAGAAGACATTGTCATTATAAATTTGTTTTATATGTTTGTTTTATCCAACTAAAGGATACAATGTCAAGTGCAAAATGATAGTTTTTTTACTGAACCAATTTTGTTGACCAAGTTGCAGAGGTATGATCAGAAACTGGAACAATGTTTCTCATTTGATGAATGCGCTTGAAGATTACTGAAGAATTACATTATATGATCTTGAATACCTTAATTATGAGCTGGAGGAACAGATTGATAAGACAAAACCTAGCAAGATATGCATGCTTGTTCATTTACACTTCATTTTATTTGAAACTCTTAAGGTTTTGCTTAAAGTTTTCAATTATTATTAGTATATTTTGGTCTCTTATCTATGATTGGGTTACTGGACTAGGAATGTGAATTTCTGCGATAAGGTGATTTGATGTTGTGCTTTCTTTCCCTTGAATACCTATGTTTACAAGAGAAATATTAAAAGCCTCTTATGGAGAATCATTCAATATCTGAATTGAGGGTGTTTCAACGTTGGATATGCATTGCTTGATTAGGAAAACACTCAACTGCATTTGTTGTATGGGGCTATGGGCCCATCGAATTGACATATGTATGTTATGGATATTTTCAGGTAAAATTCCAGTTCGATTATACATTTGGAGTGTTACTGAGGATTTTGAATATTTTGAGGACATGCCTAAAATTGATAGTTGGGACAAAATTTCTTATATAAATCGACCTGTTGAGATTCAAAGAGAAGGTAATCTATTGATCTTAGTTATTTGTAAATGTCTCCCATTGATTACTTTAAGAAATATATTTTTATATTGAGCCATTGTACCATAAGGGTACTAACCATAATTATTACAGTTAGAATATTATGGTTAGAATGTTTATATTTTTCACCAACTTTCCTGATAACTGTCTTATAGAGTTTTTGTCATCATGCTCATGTTTAACAATTGAAAAAGTAATAAACATGTTATTCCAGCTTGTGATTGGATCTGAAAACTTATAATCTGTGTTTATTTGCATGGTCATTGGTCAACATTATTATCAGAATCATTATAGTTCAATCATGTTCTTGTACTGCAGGTAAATACTTTTCCCTACATGATGCCCTAAAAGCTCTACTTCTGCAATTTTCAATGGGTAAATCGACGATTGATAATGTGTCATTTGGAGCTGAAGATGAAGCTGAACAGAAAGTATTGTCACAGCAGGTAAGCAGCAATGAACTTTCACTTCCGTCTGGCGAAACTTGTACTGCTGAAATTAAACTTGTACGCATCCAAGGTATCGAACCAAAACTGGATATACCATTCTCGTGGGTAGCAAAAAACTTGAAGAATCCTGAACACTTTCTTCATATATGTGTTTGTCTGAAATCTTCACTTCGAAATTCTAGTGGCAGGTAGCTTTCTCATTCATTGTCTGAAATCCTGAACTCTTTTATTGGCCAATTTCTAAAGAATGCATTAATTGTATAGAGAATTGTACAGAACTAAGTATATAATTTCTCCAAAGTTCACTTTTCATTGCATGTGATATCAATATCATGGCTGGGTCAACTCAGTTCAGCAAGAGTTTTTATTTTTTCTTGGTCTCGTTTAGCTATTTTTACTCCATATTTTCTCGCCAAATACACAATATATATATACACTTTTGACCCGAAAATTTTTATAAATTATGTTTTAGTCATTCCAATCTAATTTCGACGTCCTGAATTCGTTTTTTGCGTTAGAAATTTATTCGTTTTTTACGTTAGAAATTTATTTTAAAATTGTTTTGAGGCTGAAAATTAAGATTTAAATATATGAATTTGGTTTTAATATATATATATATATATATATATATATAGACATGGCCATGGGCCGGTTCGGCCGGCCGGTCCGTGGCTGAATCGGCCCTAACCCGTGCAAGCCCGAAACCGTCCAATCCGGAACTTGAACCGGCCGAAGGACGGGTCGGTTCCGGTTCAAAAAAATTTTGAATCGAACCCGTACAAACCCTTGAGCTGTGGAGGAATCGTTGGTTTAACCGCCCCAAACCGTCTTCGAACTGTCGGTTCATCCACCCCAAACCGTTTTCGAACCGTCGGTCTTTAATCCGCCGCCAAACCGCCGGTTACGGTTTGCATGTCTCCGAACCGTGGTCCGGCGGGCCGAGACTTGGACCGTGGCCATGTATATATATATATATATATATATATATATATTGGCATTTTTATTTATATATGAAAAAATAATTTAAAACAAACCAACATTTATTTATTTTTTGAATTTCCAACATATATTTTAGACAATGGCTTTTCCTAAAACAAGACTATTCCTCTCCTTCCCAACTCCGGGAGGTAGTTGGCCACGCTTTTGCATCACCAAACAAAATTTTACCATATTAAAATTTAGGTTCATGAAAAAATATGAAATGCGATTGAGTTTGTATGTAATCTCATTATTATACTTAATTACAGTAATTATTAATAATTTATAATTTTTAATTTAATTAATTTTCAAAAAAAAAAAGCTTTAATTTAATAAAATTGATATTTATTGATTGGTC
Source organism: Croton setiger (assembly GCA_948099555.1). Classification (NCBI taxonomy): domain Eukaryota; kingdom Viridiplantae; phylum Streptophyta; class Magnoliopsida; order Malpighiales; family Euphorbiaceae; genus Croton; species Croton setiger. The sequence goes on along the minus strand of CANUEY010698673.1, from coordinate 21,149 downwards.
CTATGACTCTTCAAATTTTGTATTGTCTTTTTGCAGACCTCTCAAATTTGACCCTTAACTGAATTACGATCATGCCCCGCTACAAAAGGTTTACTAATCAAATTGCTTGACCCACCGCTTGACAGCCGTTCGATTTGTTTTAACGGCTAAAGTGCGCTAATTTACTGCGATTTGGAATAATTGTTTTAAAATTAAATACAATATATAAGTAGAATTAGTGGAAATAAAAGAATAAAAAAATAAAAAGATCAGTGAAAGTGGTGGTTCGGTTCAATTTGGTATCCGCCTAAACATTCTACCAGCTAGCGGATCGAATCCGAGTTTCTTGATAAAGCTCGTCTTCTTCCTCTGATATTCGTCTCTCTCGATCACAGAATCTAGAGGTTGTTCCAACTGTGACTTCTTTTATTTAATCGGATTTGTTGCTGAATGTAACTCTGTGATTTTTCTTAATCTGTTTTTGATCATTTGTGGAGTTAGCATTGGTTTTGATTTTTTTTTTGGTGCAGAAGTATTTGAGTGGAAGTAGTAGAAGAAGAAGAGAAACATGTTGGGGATTATAAGGCAAAAGGTTAGTCTTGGAGATTATGATTTCGTATAATTTATTAAATTTTTTTTTGATTTTTTATTGAATTTTTTGGTAGGCTTTTGGGCAGTCCTTACAGAGGATTCGACCAGTTGCTTCCAATTGCAGATGCTACTCATCTGCAGCAAAAGAGGTAAAAAAAAAAGTTGGATTTTATCTTGACTTCTTTTAGCTAAATTTGTTAGATCTTGTGTCTTACGTTTTTCATTTAAGTAAAAAGCCTTTCCCAGAAACAATAAAGTTTGATTGTTTTGTGAAAATATTAATTTTATGTAGATGACGGTTAGAGAAGCATTGAATTCTGCCCTTGATGAGGAGATGTCTGCTGATCCTAAAGTATTTTTGATGGGAGAAGAGGTGAGAATGATAATGACCTGGGAATTTTTTTTCTCTTCCTATTTTAGTTTTATGTTTGTGGTTTTGTTTCTCATGCAATTTTTATGTTTGTTAATTTGCAGGTTGGGGAATATCAGGGTGCATATAAGGTCAGAAATTTTCTTTTGTAAACCATATAGATATGTGTTTCTACGTATAAACCATATAGAGATTGTCTATAGTCTATACCCTTTTTACGTGTCTTATTATCGAAATTCTGCGCCCCTTTTTTCCAGATATCTAAAGGGCTTTTGGACAAGTATGGTCCCGAGAGGGTTCTTGATACACCAATAACTGAGGTTACTTCAATTTCTTGATTTTACTACTATTCTTATGAATTCTATTTTCGGTGTTGCCTTACCACGTTTTGTATCCTGATGCATTTGTTAGGCTGGATTTACGGGTATTGCAGTTGGCGCTGCTTACCATGGTTTGAAGCCAGTTGTTGAGTTTATGACTTTTAATTTCTCAATGCAGGTATGTAGGTTCTGTCCTATCAGATTTACATAGTTTTTGTGTGCCTCGTGCAAAGAGTATTTATAATTGAATTTTGTTCTCTCTGCTTTGTACTGCAGGCAATTGATCATATCATTAATTCCGCTGCAAAATCAAACTATATGTCTGCTGGCCAAATATCTGTGCCCATTGTTTTCAGAGGACCTAATGGTGCTGCTGCAGGAGTTGGTGCCCAACACTCTCAAGTATGTTTACTTGCAATTTCTTCCCCATCTGTCAGTTTTACATCCTTGTATGTGTTGGTTTGTTAATGATAATCTTCGTACTCTACTTGGCTTGGTATAAAAAGATAACATATCCAGTTCCTTTAGAGGATTAGTCGACACAAATTCTCTACCCTGATTAAATTTTGACCCAACCTAGGTGTCCTATGGCTTGAAATATATTGTCTTCTGCAACTCCAGAAGCAAATTTGTGCTTAATGTATAGAGAGGCATTTGATAATGTTATTGTCTGGATCGCTTTGCAGTGTTATGCTTCATGGTATGCCTCCTGCCCTGGTTTGAAAGTGTTAGCCCCTTACTCATCTGAGGACGCCCGTGGACTGCTAAAAGCTGCCATAAGAGACCCTGATCCTGTTGTTTTCCTTGAAAATGAATTATTGTAAGCAGATTATTACAAGGCGTGAGGTGTTTTTTTTCTAATGAATTTAGAGTATTTTTTAGAAGCGACTGTTAAACCAATATATATGCTTCAGGTATGGTGAATCGTTTCCTGTTTCAGCTGAAGTGCTTGACTCCAGTTTTTGCCTTCCAATTGGGAAAGCTAAGGTATCTACCCTGATGTGTACTCTTCTCAAGATGTATGAACTTGCTGGCTTATTAATTTATGCTTGTTCTTCTATTAACATAAGATATAAATTGTCTACTTTCATCAGATTGAGAGAGAAGGGAAGGATGTAACCATCACAGCCTTCTCCAAAATGGTGGGCTTTGCTCTCAAGGTTTGTTTCCAATCTTTAATCTGTTCATATGGAAATATTTTTGGTTTGTGTTTGTATGATGTGCTACATTTGATGAAAAGTAGGTTTAGCATGTAGGTGAACCAGCACCAATGTTATTATTTTTTTAACTAAGCACCAATGTTATTATAAAGATTTGGAAAAATATGAATCTAAATTGTGACGACAGTAGAAAGTTTGAATGATTAATTGAGAGGAGCTAAACTATAATTTGCTCAGGACAATTATTTTTTAAATTGTACTATTAAATGAAAACTGTAGAATGAACTTTACTCTATATGGCTGAGCAGCATGTCTCTAGCAGCCGATGATGTTCCTGTGGCTTAACCATGAGGCTTACTGACTGCCTAAGATGTGGCAGTCTCAGTTCCCCAGGATGTTTCTGGGACCTGAGTTCTCAAATGTATATTTAGTGTTTGGCTTAGAAGAAAATATCCAGAGAAATGAGAAGAGCAGGGAGGTAAGAAAAGGAATTGGGGACAATCTAGTATAGGTTTTGCTTATCATGCCTTGTGGCTGTTTTTTTAGTCTAGACAATTGGTGTGTATTTATGTTCACGAAACCATTTTAACTAGTCAGTACCTTTTATTCTTATAACCAAAACTACTAGCTACTAACTGCTATTTATTGCAATTTTTTGATTTTTTGTTTCCTAAACGAATGAAGCTGATTCATTTGTTCTGTTACAGGCAGCTGATATACTTGCGAAGGAGGGAATCAGTGCTGAGGTAAATGATCCTAAAAGAGAATAAAGCTCTTAAGATGCTATTGCATTTCTAGTTCTGGAAAGTAATCAATATTCTTATTGATACAGGTTATAAATTTGCGCTCAATCAGACCACTAGATAGACCCACAATCAATGCTTCAGTACGGAAGACTAACAGACTGGTTACAGTTGAAGAAGGATTTCCTCAGCATGGTGTTGGGGCAGAAATCTGGTTTAGCTTTTTCCAAGAATATCTTTGCTCTTTGCTTTGAATTATACTGGTCCTGTGTCTAACTGTGGAAATGTATTATATCCTTCAAACAGCACATCTGTTATCGAGGACAGCTTTGGTTATCTTGACGCACCTGTTGAAAGAATTGCTGGAGCTGATGTTCCAATGCCCTATGCTGCCAACCTAGAAAGAATGGCTGTACCACAGGTTTGATGTTTATCTTGATTCTTTTGATTTGATTACCACCTTGAATGTTTATATTCAATTAGTCATCCGAACTTCTTTCTCAGTAATTACGTTGACGATGCTGATTTATTATACATAGGCTTATCTATTGATCGTAGATCTGTCTTTCTCTTCTCTCATCTAGCATATTTAGATATTTATATAGCCATATATTTGGACATTTTTTATTTCCTACTCATTGCCTCTACAGGTTGAGGATATTGTCCGTGCAGCAAAGAGAGCTTGCCACAGATCTGTTCCAATGGCTGCAGCTGCATAATCATATTGCCCCTGTTTGGAAACACTTTTTAAACCAGGTTAGTTTGTCACCGAAAAACTATCTCCTTGTTCGAAGTGGTTTAATGTCTTCAAATTTTGTCTTTGGCAAGTCTTTTACCCATCTCTTCCTTTTGTTTTATCTTTTTCATTTCTTTCCTTTTTTTCTCGTTTTCATGGGCTTACTGTTAGTTTATTTTCTCTAATATAAGCAATTCAACCTTTTTTCATCCAGGAACCCTAGAGATTGGAATTTTTTGTCCCTTCTTGACACATATAGGGAGGAAGACTTTGTTGAATAACATGGGACATGTTGCTGATAGATTAATAACATGGAGAATCTTCATGACTACAGAAATTTTGTGGTTTTGTTTGACAAATTTGGCTATGTAATGCATGAAATCCCCATTTTGTTGATGCTTTGAGACCATCTTCAGATTATATCTTCTTGAATCCACATGTTCTTTTACCAAGATTCATACATTACTTGCTTTGATCAATGTTATGTTTAGGTCATAAATTCGAATTTTTATTTGTTTAAACTCAATTATTTAGCTAATTTAATCAAGAAAAGTGAGAAAACTGAATTTTATGTTCTGAAAATTTACATGAAACATGATTAAGTGAAAATTCAAGCTGTAAATTTACAGTAACAAAGAGGCTACTTTGAAATGGCTCTCATGAATCGGTTTAGTGAAGAAAAAATGCTTGCTGCTTTGGTAAGTAGAGAAGGTCCTTGCTCTGTCTCACCTGCATTTCCAAATATTATCTGCATACACATCAGAACTCATATCAGAAACAACTCATAAATGCAATTTTCATATAAATACTTTCTGCTCTTCCAAATGTATGGGAAATTAACCTCAAGGTCTTCAAAAGTCGGGCGCCTTATCGACTCCTTCGCGAGCAGATATCTGTTTGGTCTATTTTCATCATCGTAAAAGACTTTCCACATCCTATTATGCGACAGAATTTGCAGATAAATGAAGTTATTGTTGAAAAATAAGTAATGTGATAAGCTTATTATTCAACAGAATTTGCAGAGGAATGAAGTTTTCGTCGAAAAACAAGAAATGTGATAGGCTAAGGTTGTTTAGAAGATGGTTATTTTTCGACCAGGTTCTTATCTTACCCTGGATAACACCTGAAGACAGCGCCTGTTGGCAAAGGTTTCATTGAGTAAACTGTGGTGAAAGTGCTGCAAAACAAAATTTTGACATGTTGAGGAAACAAAGAGAGCACAGAAGGATTATGACATGTAATGAAATGAAAGTTGAAAACTTTACCTTAGAAAGTATCGTCTTAAATTCCGAACGTTAATCCCAACTCCCACATCTTCGCTGATAAGTCTCGGATTCCACATGATGAGCGGTCTTGGCTAGCAAAGTAAGGGAAAGAACATAACAACAGACATGGAAATGAACAATTGTGACAGTTGCTGAAGTCAGAAATGTGTATGATGAGCATTTGCAGCTATGTAGTGATGAAGAAAGGCAAGTTTAATACCGGATCATCAGAGAGATTGGCTGCGATTTTTTCGACATTCCCTAACATCTGATAATCTGGAACAATCATAACCACAATCTCATCTTCACTCCCAATAGGCTTACGATCGCTCAAGCTGGAAAAGAGAGTATGAATAAGCGTTCTGTTCATTTTAACAAGCTGAAAGGGAAAAGGGTTTTCATCAATGTGGAGGAACTTACCTTGCAAACTCGAATTTTGCATCTTTCCATTGATATTGTAATAGTGCAGCAGCACCAGCATCAGGAAATATGGCTTTAACCCTCTGCAGATTCAATTCAATTTCGATAGTGCTTAGCTCAAATTTGACTAGGAATGTTTGGTAAGGGGTAATGTAATCGTGATTAGATACAGAAATTAAGTTTATCACAACAGTAAACCTGACTTCCTGTTTCTTCAATGAGTGTATCCAAGAAAATCTTTGAAAGTTCCCATAGTTCAGCTTGTGCACCCACATCATCTAGAAACTGAAGCTGAGGAATCAAGAGCTCAACCTGTATTAAGAAGATGGGTTTAGGGTTCAAGAAAGAAAGAAGAAACCTTTTCCAATCATAAAAATAAAAGAATTCATATCGAGTAGAATCTCCATTAGTGAGATTACATTTCAATTTGGTCACATACTATAGCTCTCATTCCTCCTGAAGACACAAACAAGGCACTTGCTTGGCTAGATTGCTGAACTGCACCCACCAAATCAGATGGCAAGCAACTGAAAATATATAAAATCTCATCATCAATAAAGATTGGATTTTCCAAAAGCATCAAATACCCATCTACCTAATTCAAAGCAAAATGGAAATAATTTATACAATATATTGGAATTTCATCTTCAACAACCTTATATAAGGATAAAAAAGATTGGATTTTTCTAATAAAAACAAATACCCATCTTCTTAATTCAAAGCAAAAAGGGAAAATTTTATTAAAGCACCTGTCATCTTCTTCTTCTTCTCCCTTTTCATCTTCTTCTTGCAACTGGGTTGTCACTTCAAGTTTGTCGTCAGAAGAGTCACCCTGGAATTTCTCAAACTTAGCGAAGATTCTTGAATTAGAAAAACTTCTAGTTTCTGGACGAATCCCATTAATGATTGGTTGTAGAAAAGATAAGGTTGTGGTGGAGGTTTGATTATTTGGTTTTGATAACGAAGAACAGGAGTATAAGAAGCAGCTTGGTATTGAAGAAGCCATGGAGATTAACTATCAAACTACCTTTGAAAATTTAAAGATGCTTTATTTATCAAAATTTCCAGAAAATTTTGGTAGCTTTCAAAGGCCAACTGATGATGACACTATCAAATTATCTTCAGTTTTAGACGCACGTCGTTTAACTACAGCGAGAAAGCGCTAGCAAAAGCCTCTGTCACTAAAATGTCGTTTGACGAAAAACGACAATGTAAATATGATAGCCCAATCATTGGGCTTAACCCAGAGCCTAATTTCGGCCCAATATTTCAAACTGAAGATGCGCTCCAAAGAATAGATAATAATATAGCCGTTAGAAATAGCTCCACCCCCAATTTCAATCTAACGGTTCATATTTTTTCTTTTCAAACTTAGGATCTAATCAAAACCCTGCACACTTCTCCTTTCTCTCTCGATCTGTCAATTTCTCTCTGTTTTCCCCAATCTCTGCAACTCTCAATTAATTCTTGCAAACTCTCAGTAATTCTAAAACTCCACCAATTAATTCTAACGAACTCTCAGAAATTCTAATACGCCATGGAAGGTACGAATTTCACTGTACAAAATCTCGATTTAGTTTGTTTGGCGAATTATATTGTTTCAAAAGTCTAATTACGTTTCAATTTCGTTTTTTTTTTAAATTTTCTCAGTTCAAACTATGGTACTTGAAAAATTCGAGACAGGTTTGTGGTTAATTTGTTCCTGATTGGTTTATTTTCAGTTTCTCTTCGGAAAATTTGAAAGTTATTGGTGTTGATTTCATACTTTTCTTTCTTTCTTTCTTTCTTTCAGATCCAACACAAATGGCTGATACTAGCCAAGAAGGTGTCCGATTCGTACTTCTTTGATTTGTTTTTCGTTTCAGTTGTATGATTTTTAGTTGGCTGGATATAGCGAGGGTTTTTGTTTAATTCTAGTGCCAACCCTATAAATATGTTATACCACACACACTCCGTTTCCTTGCTTTTGTTAACTATTATCTTGAGCAAATCTAATTGGCATTGATGTGTATATTGTGGATTTTCACCTTTAATTCCGCGCTAAACCCTTTTTTTTTTTTTAAATTTTTATGTTGAAGTAGTTGAAGAAACTGTAAATTCTATGAGTGAGGATAGTGCATCCAGCAGAAACAAAGAAAGTGCTACAGCTCAAGAGCATACATTGCCAATACTGCAGAAAATTATCAATTTGAGCTATCACATTCAGGTAAGCTTTTCTAGCCATGTGTGATCCTTTTGGATTTGGTTGCAATATGAGCTTAAGTTGGTGTTCAAATATAAGCTTAATGGTATGTTGATATCGGAAGAAGAAAAATAAAATTACGAGCCAAGTGGTTCAATTAAAGATGCTTGTTTTCTGCTGTTGTTAGGCTGCTGATTGTTCATTGACTTTACTTTTCCTGCTTTAGAATTTGAAGAAAGAACACTCAATTCTCTCACATAAAGTGAAGGACGATGCAGATTCATTTCCTGGCCCTGAAGTTTTAGATTCTCTTCGGCATCTTGGTAAGTAATCCAGTTTGTGATTGTTGACTTTGGTTTCTCATCTGTCTCTTCTTAGTTTTAATATGTTTTTTGTGAACATTATTGTTTTAGGTTGTGAGTATGAGCTGCTGAAAAAGAAGTACCTTGAAGAGTCATCTGAACGTAAGCGGCTTTACAATGAAATGATTGAACTTAAAGGCAATATAAGGGTCTTCTGCAGATGTAGACCTCTAAATCAAGTTGAAATTGACAATTGCTATGATGGGATAGTTGAATTTGACTCCTCCCTCGACAATGAGCTTCAGATTATTTCCTCTGATTCATCAAAAAAGCAGTTTAAGTTTGACCATGTCTTCAGGCCTGAAGATAGCCAAGGTAGCCTCAGATCTTATTCTCAATTCTGTTGTGTAGACACTGATAGTGCCCTTATCTTTTCCTTTTTTTTCTTTTTTAACAATTTGGGTTTTAATTTTGCATCTTTTTGATTTGTAGAGGCCGTCTTTGCGAAAACTAAACCCGTTGTGACTTCCGTGCTGGATGGCTACAATGTTTGCATATTTGCCTATGGGCAAACTGGAACTGGGAAAACGTTTACAATGGAGGGAACCCCTGAAAGTAGGGGAGTTAATTATAGAACTTTGGAGGAACTGTTTCGGATTTCTCAAGAGAGAAGCAGTACTATGAGATATTCCCTGTTTGTTAGCATGTTGGAGGTTTACAATGAGAAGATAAGGGATCTCTTAGCAGAAAACTCCAATCAGCCCCCTAAAAAGTTAGTTCTCTTTTGCTTTTATTTTGTCTTTCTTCTTTTTATCAATTATACTAAAGTCTTGTTATTTATAAATCCAATGTTAATTGCAAAACTTCTTACATTTTGGTGCTTTCCTGGATTATTGTTATTACTGTTTGATGATGAAAATTAGCTAATATGTTTATACACTCGGAGTATGAATAATTGTCAAAAATGTGATTGGAACAACAAATTATTTTTGTGAGTTTCCATTTTTCTATTTTTCTTTGTTAAATGTTTGTCACAATACCCTGATCTGATGTTGTTAAAATTATTGAACTCGTTGGGATACTCAGGTGATTCCATTAAAATAACAAATTAAAGGGTAGGCATATACAGTTCAGGAGACAGTTTTATTATTAATGCTGTATTTATTATTGGTTTACGGGATGAAGAGAAAGCGGTAAATTAAACTATTGTAACATGCATGAAGGTTGGAAATAAAGCAAGCAGCAGAAGGGACGCAAGAAGTTCCAGGACTTGTTGAAGCCTGTGTTTATGGCACAGAGGAAGTGTGGGATCTACTAAAATCTGGTAGCCGAGCAAGATCGGTTGGATCTACCAGTGCTAATGAGCTTAGCAGCCGTTCTCACTGGTAATATTAAATCCTCCATTTCCTGTTTCTGATATAAGCTTGATTTTCTTACGTTGCGTAATCCAATTCTTCAAGGAACATTGGTTTACAGAAGTCAAGATGGTTCACTGATTATTATTAAGAACGAAATGCAGATATATTAACCAATTAAAGTGGAATCTAAACAACCATATAATCTTTATTAATAACAAAATATTGATTGTGTAGCTTGCTGCGAGTAACTGTAAAAGGAGAGAATTTACTAGATGGGAAGAAAACAAAGAGTCACCTTTGGCTGGTAGATTTGGCTGGCAGTGAGCGGGTGGGGAAGATTGAAGTTGAAGGAGAAAGGTTAAGAGAATCTCAATTTATAAATAAATCTCTCTCAGCACTTGGAGATGTTATCGCTGCCCTTGCATCAAAAACTGGCCACATTCCTTACAGGTTTTCCTCTCGCACAATGAAGTACATACTAGATAATCTTGCAATACCACTAAATCTAATACGCTTTTGTTGTGAAAAATCAGGAACTCAAAGCTCACCCATATGCTGCAGAGCTCTCTAGGTAAGCATTTGTTTTGCATTTTTTCTTATTTAGGAAGAATTATGTACCGGTCCTCTTGTGAAGAATTATGTACCCCTTGGAAGAAGAGACTTACTGGTTCCTGAAATGCAGGAGGAGATTGCAAGACATTGATGTTTGTCCAAATAAGTCCAAGTGCTGCTGACCTTGGGGAGACTCTTTGTTCATTGAATTTTGCCAGCAGAGTCCGGGGAATTGAAAGTGGCCCTGCAAAGAAGCAGTCAGATCTCACAGACCTTTTCAAGTACAAGCAAATGGTAAGTTGACACGTTGAACACAACCCCGCCCCCCTCCCTCCAATAAATGCTGCAACTGAGGTTTTGATTTCGGGGTAATGGTCAATCAACAGGCTGAAAAACTACAACACGAAGAGAAGGAAACAAGAAAGTTGCAGGATAATGTCCAGTCCTTGCAGTTGAGGCTTGCTGCAAGGGAACAAAAGTGCAGAACCCTGCAAGATAAGGTAATTAGCTTGCACAATGCTTCTTTCTTTAACCTTGTGAAACTCAAGAAACCACAGAAAATCAACTTCAATTGGATTGGATCTGATCTACTTAATACTAATAAGTGACTGAATTTGACAATAGGTCCGAGAGCTTGAAAATCAGCTGGGAGAAGAAAGGAGGACCAGATTAAAGCAGGAAACCAGAGCCTTTGCTTCTTCTTCCCAAATTTCATTGCCATCTATAAAAGAGTCCACACAGAAGACAAATGTAGAGAGGAAACCACCTTTGGCCCCCTCAAAACTGAGGATGCCATTGCGAAGAATCACCAATTTCATACCTCCACGTAGCCCTCTCCAGCAAAACAAGAAAACGAAAACAAGAGCTTCTATTGCTCCATCTTCTTCTAGAGAGGACAAAGAAAATATGACAAGAACAACATTGTCAGGAAGAGAGACCAATAGGATTATGCAACCGAGACGAATTTCCATTGCTTGCAGGCCTCCTGCTGCAACATCATCAGCTCAGATTCTTCAGCCTAAGCGACGAGTATCCATAGCTACACTTCGTCCAGAACCAAGCTTAAGCTTAATGACCCCTCTCCACACTTCTGCCTCGCGGCTAAAGAACAACAACATTGGAGGAGGGGATAGGCAAAGAAAAGCTAGATATTCAAGATTGTTCTCTCCATTGCCGGAATTTCAGTCAGCACAAGAAGTATCAACACCTACTGCCATGAGGAGCACTAATAGTAAATTCATGGGAAGTCCTCCGACACAGGCAGGCTCATGGAAGCCAAAACATCCAACAGTCATTGCTTTGCAAAGAAAAGCATTTGTTTGGAGTCCTCTTAAGTTGAAAGGAAAGAAAAATTACAGAAAGACATCTATGTTGCCTTCTTCTACCAGACCCTTACTTGACTGAGATGCAGCAATTCTTATATAAACTTTCCTTCCTGTTTAAAAGAATACTGACTTATGTTCATTTAGTTTTGCCCCAAAAATTGTATGCTTCTTGCTTACCTGTAATCACTAATCATTCCTTCAATTTTCGGTGGATATTGTTCTCTATTTCTTGTATTTTTCTGCTTTTTTTAGCCTCTTCATATGCAATGGAATTTGAATCTATAATGTTTCAAATTAAAATTGTAGGTTTTCATAATATAAAACCAAATTAAAAACCTATATTAAATTAAATTACTCAATTTGTTGTGCTACAAAATTCTGAAGCAAAGCTGATTACTTTTACATATTTTTTTGAGATGTTTACAACTTAATTACAATTAGTATACATTACAGTCGAATAAACATTACTAATTAATGGACCATTGTCTCCAATTATAAAAGAATTGATTGTTAATTTTTAAGTTATTTGACACAATTATGAAAAATTGAATAAAAGTAGCCGTTTGCAACTTTCCATTTCCACATATATATATACGTAAAAAGAGATAGATGTGACCGTTGGGGACAAAAAGATCCGTTACCAAAGTTTGCAATCCTCCAAAAGCTTTTGACTTTTTTTAGTTTATTTTTATCATTCAAAGACAAAACTGAGAGAGAGTGTTTTGCAAATGGAAGGGGTGACCCATTCGCCATAATAGAGCAGCAAGAAGCCAAGTCTACTCTTCTTTCTCTGTCTCTGGTTATTATTGGTTAATGGTAGGGAGAAAAGATTGAAACTTTGAAAGACCCACTTAGAGTTTTTATTTTTTTAAAGTCAGTTGTGAGATTGCAATCATGGTTGCCAGAACCCCACCAAAGCAGAGAAGATTGGTTGCATCTCTCAATCCTGTTTTAATTAGAGAAACTGTAAAGAAGGTAAATTTAGTTCAACTTTGTAGCTCAAATTGCAATTCTCATTCTGTTTGGTTACTAAGAAAGCTGAAGAAAATTGAGAAAAAAAAATCTAGCTTTCTTGCTTCACTGTGTTTTTTACCCTATTTTCAATAATGGGTTTATTTATTCTGTACATTGGTTTGTAAATTTAGTTAAATTTTATAGCAAAATATGTTGGTCACTCAGAAAGCTGAAGAAAACAGAGAAAAATTCTTGCTTGACCCTTTTTTTAACTTTGTTTATAATTTATGGGTGTGTTTAGTTTTTAATGAATTTGTTTGTTTAAAGGTGGACCAATGCATGGCTAGATTGCAAGAGCTCCAATATACAGTGACTGGTGGAAATAAGGTCATTTCTGGGGTTAGCCTAAGTCCTAGAAGTACAAGAGGTTATCTAAGAACTAGTCTTAGGTGCAAGCAAGAGTCTTTAAGGTAAAATTCAAATTTGAGTTTTGGGTTTTGGATTTTCATCAAGTTGATTTCATAAAAATTGAATCTTTGTCCCTTTCTTTACATGCTCAAATTGTTTATATGGCTTCCAATTTTTTGAAGGATCAAGAATGCTACCCCAAAGAAATCTCCAGGTGGAAAATTGCCTACAAGTGTAATGGGTACGTGTAAATTTCTCTTTCTTCATTTGGGTAATGAAAAGGAATTTCCTTTCTGGGTCCAATTCTGGTTTCTCAGCAACAAACATGTTCAGTTTTCAATCTAACAACAGTCCAAATATTTCAATGCAGGGGAATGGAAGAGAATGTCATTACCAGCAATGCTTCTAGGAGAAACAGTAGGAGAAATTCTACAAGCGAGTCAGTTTGCAAGAGAAATAGTTGAAGCAGTAGCCTCAAATGCCAAGAAAACCAATACAGAAGACCCTAAAACACCAATGACACAACAAAGGAAACAGAAACAGAAACCAAACCATGAAAATAGTGAACTCAAAACCAAAAGAAAGAAGGAAAAACAAATCAAACTTCAATCCATTCGGTCAGAATCTTCTACTCCGTCACTTCAAAGAGCTCGTTCGCGCATTAATTTCAAAGTTTCACCTCCAAAGAAAAGAGAAATAATAGAAAAAGAAAAGTCTACTTCACATCTAGCAGCAAATAGAGTGTCTCCCAAGCATAGACCATGGGCTAAAAAGGCTGTTCTCTTTCCAAACCCATTGTTTCTTTCTACAGATTCGACTACTAAACAGCAGAAATTCTGCAGAACGATGTCTCCTGTAATTTCAAGAAATAAGCAAACCACCCCACATAAGCAGACTACTCCACATAAGTTCTTGATAAAGTCTCCACCTTCAGCTTCTAAGTTTCAAGTAAAGATCAAGAACCCACCAATTGTTTCATTATCACCTACTAGAGCAGCTTCAAACTTAACCAAGAAATCCCCACCAAAGATTTTATCAACTGCTTCGAAACTCCGCAGGTCGTTTTCGCCTTCCAGATTGGCTAATAGATTGGTGTCTCCGTTGAAGAGCAGGAAAAGTGTACAGAAGACTGATAATAATGTGTTCATGATGAGTGGATTGAAACAACGTCCAGTTTCGATGCCAAGACGGTTCTCATTTGGAAGAATTTAGATCCTCCTAGGTTTGAAGAAACTGAGATTCTGTTATATTTAATCAATGTCCATAGTTGATTCTTTTTATGTTTATGAGAGTGGTGGTGTTGATATTTTCTTGAACTCATGTTTGGTTTCTCTTCATACATTGTAATGTTCATTTCACATTTGTATTGGTTCTAATGGTTTGTTGGATAATATATAACAGAATACATGGATCAAAGGTTCTGGGATCAATCTCCATACTTATTGTACCTTCATACAGACTATCCTTCACTTAATGGTTGCATATATGTAATGGGAAAAGGTTCTGGGATCAATGTCTCTCCCCTTCTCAAAAAAAGAAATAACTTAATTCTTTTTACCCATTTTAGGGCAAAAGCAATCAGTCAGAAAAATCAAAACAAGCACTGAAAAGGGAAACCAGAAAGGGATAAAAGCAACATTAAATTTCATTAAACTATGAAATTTCTCATCAGGATTATTATACATTGTTGCATTGGTATACAAACTTCAGATTTCAGAAAAATATACCCACCCCCCAAAAAAGAAGAAAAAGAAACAAACTTTTATCTCAACATGGTACTCCATTCCATAGATGAAGCAACTAGAGGTACCATTTAGGCTGAACAAGCCCAAGTATTCACACTACTACTGCCCACACTATCCAACACTTAACCACTCTCAACAAAACTGTAAGCCTCTCCGTAAAATAGACTGTTCATTTGCTTGGAGATGCAAATCTTGTTCGCTCTCTCTGCCGGTTCAGAGCTCGATCTTTTGGAGATGAAGTTTTGCTTCCCACACCCGCTTGGCGCATCATCTCTGCAAACATAATTTTCAGAATCATGCAGTCATATAAATAAGCACTCAAACAGTCAAACATACTCAATATGAACTTGGTGGAGGAAACAAATATTCTACCTTCTACAATTGAAAACTTCCTGAATATGAATTTCATGTTTGCAAGAATCATATATAATAAACCACAGAAGAAACTGAAGTATACAAACCAGAGAATAGAACAAAGTTCACAGCTTGAATATATAGGTGGGAAAAGAAGATAACTCATACCTCTCTTTCGCTCAAGCTCTTGATCAAGTTCTTCTTTCCATTTTCTTTGTCTCTCAGAAAAGCTCATACTGAAAAGCATGAACGTCCCATTTTAGATTACTCTATAAGAGGAAGGAGCTAAGAGATGCAACCATATTTCGGACTAACCTTGGGCTGCCTGATTCTGGCAATTCATCTATAATTCCCTTTCGATCATTGCATTGAGGTGATGAATTATCTACTGGAGATTGATCATTTGCATTGCCAACATTTGATACTTGCCTATTGTTACTTCCGGGACTTCCAGTACTAACAGTATCACTCGCTGCAGAAGGTGTTCCAACAGGTACCCGGCTTGGTGACCTACTCTTGGGAGGTAATTTCAGAAAATTTGGAGGAGTAACATCATGTGAACTCTCTGCAAAGCTTGGGGAGCAAACTGCATTCAGACTGTTGTAGAACTCTGCTTGTAGTTTCTTCAGTTCCAAGGCCTGACAATAAATTGTAAATTCAAAATCAGAGTCTACAGCAAAGACAGAGCTAGAACACCATTGCAAATGCGTATAATTTCAAAGTCAACAAAAATCATTGGCACCTTCTCATCAAGGAAGGCTTTAATTTTAGACTCTGTGAGTTCATCATCATCCTCAGAAAGTGATGCTCCAGGAGATGAAAAATTATTTTCCACTTCAACTGGTTGATCAATTTCCAATTGTGTTCCTACTTGTTCTGGCTCCATACTTGCGTCTAATTTGCACCTCCATTCTCCAGAGTCCTCATGGTTGATATCACAATTCTAGTTAAGCACAATCACCAACCGAAGTTAGTGTCAAGTTATTACAGAGACAGCTGACTTATGACACGACTCGAAGAAGCAGCTTACTTTGTTGAAGTCATCAGCGATCAAAACTGGACTGAACTTGACTTCGTTAGTAGTCATAGAATTAAAATCATCTCCATCCATTTGACACATATCATCATCACCGTCATTTTTAGTCCATAAAGTCTTACTTGCTAACAGCTTCGTTGGATCAATTGACTCACTCAAACTTCCTAAGTTGCAGATATCCATTGTGCCAGAGACAGATGGCATTTGACTGTCAACCAAGTAACATTATTGTCAAAACATTATGCAGTTGATTCAGAGACATAATTTCAGTTGTACAAAGCATGCTAACTTGTTAAACTTACAAGGTTTCAGGCTCCTTGGCATATGATTCTGCAGAAATTTCAGAGTTCCCCTATAGTAATGAAATTCCATCATAAAACATGAAACTACAGTACGAAAAACAAGTAAGTTCATGAATTCTTTCCCAGTATACTAACCATTAAACAAGTGCAAAAGGCAGGATTAGATACTCCACGGTGGCCAATAACAAAGGGATGCTGCATTGCATAGAAAATGTTTAGGCCTCCCAACGTTCATAGAACCAAAAATGAATGGCCATGCATAGCTCATGACCAGTAAGTTTAAGAAGTTAAATGAATCAACAGGTTTTGATAGAAAAACAATGTGCCTGATGAGCAGAGATGCAATAAAGTCACCTGGAGCAAGGCAGATGCATCAGGTCTCATGTTTGGTTCTCTGTCAATGAAAATTAAGTACATCAGTAACTCCAGAAGAGGAAGGCTGAATAGGCCTACCACATTTCAGGACCTAAATGTGAATTTAAGAATAATAGCAGAACCTATATATTTTATGTTTTACTAATTCTTTACTACCTAACACCAAATTGTTTTACTACAAGCCTTTGTCAGGATGTCAGAAATTTGGATTTCGAATACCATTAAATCAAATTGAAGGAAAGGACAACAAAATCATTACTTTTGTAAACATTTGAGAAGAAAATCTTTTGCTTCAGCAGACAGATGTTCTGGAATTTCTGGATGTGACTTTGTTGATCCTATATGGAAGAGTGCAGCAACCTGATGAAAACATCACTAGAGTAATATTTTAATGAACTTGTATTAAATAAAATAAAAATTAAAAAGAAAAAACTTAATAGCTATCAGCTGACATGCCTCTTGGTATTGTTGGCTCCAAGGAGGCTTTCCTGTGGCCATCTCAATTACTGTACATCCGACACTCCATATATCAGCCGAGCTTTGAAATGGTAATATGATATGTCAGTAAGCTTCATTCACAATCAAAACTATTAAAATTTCAAACATACCAACTTAAATGAACAATTGCAAGACAGAGCACTGTAAATTATGCAAAAATAAAAATGTCTAGAGCAAAACTCAATAAATTTCCTTCCTTGAAATTCTATAAGCCATATTTTTCTTGTCAGATATTTTGAAACACACCAGGTAGTGAAAGGTACTTTTTTTTGAGGACATGACAAAAGTCACCTAGAACTTGGACTAACAGATAAAATTATCCAGCACATATTTTGCCAGCCACTAATTTACTGTGAAATATATCTTGAAATCAATTTGTATGAACATGGGGAAAAAACTTAAGCAATTTATAAATTTAACAAATCGAATTAATATATACACCTCAAGCAGAAGCCACACATTTCTTGAACTGCACATGACTTGTGTAAGGCACTCTTTTGAGGGGAAAAGATGGTAAATGCATGAATATAACTCATTAAATGTCTTAAAATGCACATTTGTTTTGAACTCATTAGATTCATTCTCTATTAAAAGGATATGGAAGGTAGAAACAAGCAAATCTTAAATAGACATTCACATATAAAACATGTAGAAAATAAGCACCAGACATGAAACTTGTAGATGCTTAGATTATACTTACAAGTTGTGCCCAGTCTGCAGGATGACTTCTGGAGCCATCCAATATGGGGTTCCTTTCATTGACTTGGCCCCAGAAATAGTGGCCTAACATCAAGAAGAATCTTAAGTAAACAAAAAAGAAAAAGAAGATGTAATTGTCTAGATGTAGCTTCTACAGATTTTAAAACAGATATGAGAGCAATGAGTGGAGGAACATGTGCATACCAGCTCAACAACTTGCTTTGATGCACCAAAGTCTGCCAGTTTAATGCATCCTTTATTATCAACAAGAATGTTGGCCCCCTGAAAACACACCAGGAATAAATATCAAAGAACTGTTTCAAAAGAGAGAACTTTTCTCATATACAGTATCATCAAAGAGGGAATTTAGAGGCACCTTAATGTCTCTGTGCATAATTCCATTTTTGTGTAAATACTCCAAACCCTGCAGCAACTGCTTTGTGTATGTTCTTATAACCTACACATGAAGTATAAAAAAAATAGCATCAAGTCACTGACAAGTGACACCTGAATGCTGATATACATGAGTTCAGTTAGCAGGACTTACTGCCTCAGGAAAGGGTCCAAATTTCCCCAAAAGAGATGATATTGATCCCCCAGGAACAAATTCAAGAAGAATGTTTAAGCTCTCTTCCTCCCTAACTGTACCCAAATATCTCTGAAGATCAAAGATAGCATATATGGTAGTCAGGATATTCATAATTCTTCATTGATTCAATAGACGATAATCTTCTTGGCACTTACCACAATGTTGGGATGAGAAAGATTCTTTAAAAGCTTCACTTCTTCTTCAAGCTCTTTGATGTGAGCCTACTTGTATAATTAATAACATTAAGTGAACTTGACACTACTTCTCTTTAAATCATAAAATAAATGGAATAACCAAGATAAAAAATAACTCCAAGGATTGAAGATGTCACTTGGTAATCATATACCATAAGAAAAGGCAAGAACATATTGAAATTTGAAAATACTCAAGATAAATTCCAACCTGTGCCCTTTCTCTTGAAGCACCATTAGCTGCAATTAACACCTAGAAAGGAACGAATGGAAGAATACAAAATCAAAATCAAACTCATACTTACTTATCCACACCCAATAAAATCAAAATATAGGTCACTGAAACAATTAAGAGTTCAAATAAATACACAGAATCCAGAATGAACCACCGTATCTAGAGGTGAGAAAGGGTAAAAACTACGCACAAAACAGAAGTTGACATCAAATTCACGAAATCAGGGAACATCGGATAAGATATTAAGAAGTTCAAAGCATATAAACCTCCAAACTTTTCCCAAATTAATCCAATTACAACTCGAACTTCAATTAAACTCGAAAATAAACAAATAGAAATAATCAAATTAAAATCACAATCCAAAGCCCAATTCAGACTAACCAAATCAAATACAGGTAACAACTTCAAAAAAATAGGAAAAATGCATTAAAAAAAAGTACCTGCTTTACTGCTAAAAGTTCTCCAGAATCAAGATTCATACCCATATAAACATGGCCAAATGCACCACAACCGATCAACTCTCCTTTCCGATATCGGATCAAAGGGGCCATTGGAGGAGATGGGGAAGTGGGTTTAGCAAAAATTAGGGATTTGCGAACACAAGAATTGATCTTTTCGACTAGATTACCAGTTAATGGATTAAAAGAGGAGTTGTCTTGATTATTATTATCTGGGTGTGCACGGAACACGATTGATCGACGAACTGATCCCAGAAAATCTTGCATTATCGAAGAGGAAGCAGAGAACAGAGAGTGGGAGTGATTGGGGGAAGAGAGGGGTGAGTGTGGGCATTCGATTTTGGTCGGCAAAAGAGTGAGAAAATGGAGTGTTAGAGAGAGAAAGATAGAGGAGGGAAAAGCTGGAGAGATTATATTTTAAAAAAATTTAGAAATTGAAAAATTAGGAAAAAAAAATAAAAAAGGCAAAATTCATGTACTAATTAGTAATTACTCTTTTTTTAACTCCACTTGGGGAAATTTTAATATCACGTAGTAACTTTTAATCATTTACTGTTTCACAGTTAAATGAATATTCATAATTTGTTCAAAGTCTCAACCATCCTAACCCGCAAAACCGGTCCACTCCAATCTGCAATTTCCGAAAATAGATCATGACCGATGTTAGTACCATTAGAATCGACTAATGAAAAGGAGTCGAACGGCTGCATGATCCTAACCCACAAAATCGGCCTACTCCAATTTGCAATCTCCGAAAATAGATCATAACCGATGTTGATACCATTAGAACCGACTAGTTAAAAGGAGTCGAACGACTGCAGTAGTTTATCGTTGTTAGTCCTTAGATACGAGTGATTTAGGAAATTTTGTAATTTTAAATAGCAAATATATGATATTTTTAAATTTTATTTTATAATTTTACGAGTGATTTAGTTACGAATTTGATCGTAAATAATTTTATATATTTAACTTTTATGAATGTGTCATTAATTAATGTAACGTAATTGTTTTATTTATAGCTAATGAATTAAATATTTAACAACAACTTTCCTTTTTATGTAAGGAATAAATTTGAAAATAATGTGCTTCAAACAATCATTTCATCTTCTTCCCATAAGAATAGGATGCCATTTTGTCACTATCATCACCTCTATGTAATTACAAACAATGACTTTATTCTTTTTTAAATATTTTTTTAGTACTTTTCCAATTTTTAAAAGGTCCCAATTTAATAAAAAATAAATATAATTTTTATAAAAAAAAATTATTGTCATTTTAGAAGCTTAAAACGTTTTAAGCATTGAAACGGGATATTACAGAGTCGAAACTCATAATTTCTATAGATCTCTAAATGCATTTTCGGAAAAATGGTTATATAACAGCTATTTAAATAATTAAACGCAACTCAAACAATTAATTTTATGAAAAACACACCCATATATATAACCAATTTGCAAAATATATTTGTATAATGATGATAAGGAAATGTATGAGAACATAGCTTAGAATTTGATATATCATTTGAGCCAATAATACATGAAAAGACTTTTTTCTTTTTTAAGCAATGAAGATGTCAACACTTTTGAGTATTCAATTTATTAGTATTTTTTAGCATCAAACTAATTAATTATTTATTTTACTTGTTCATCTTTGCAAATTGCTTTGTGGCTAAATGAGGTTTAGGCTGATTTATAAGCTATTGATATTATTAATTCTTTTTATTAGTTAATCTAAATATATCACATGGACATGGACAATAATAGCATACAATGAAACAATATTTCCTATAAGATATAATTTTAATATATAAAAGTCGATATCGTGATGGATGGTTTCAGTTAGAGATATTAAAATTTGGGAAATATTCTCTCTTCAAAAGGTACAGAATTGATCGTCAGATTCCGTTGCATTCAAGAGTTATTAATTAGGGATCAAGTTAATAAATAAATAAATATATATATATATATATATATATATATATATATATATATATATATATATA
>CANUEY010698420.1:0-16063 GCA_948099555.1 Croton setiger | reverse complement strand
TGAGAGTATAATATTTCAAAAGTTAGGGACCCGATGATATAATTTTCAAAATAGAGGGACCTACGAGTTCGTTGCGCCAAACCACAGAGACCCGAAAGTAATTACCCCTTTAAAAAAAGACAAAAGCACTCTCCAATCTATATCTTAAATTAACAATTCCATTTAGAAAAAGATTACAATAATATTTATATATTTTCACTTCACCAACTATTTAGATTAATTATTTTGTGATTCTATTTTACAAAAATTATATTATATTTTCTCCTTTCGTTGAAAATAGTGAAAAAAATTAATAAGTAATGTTTCATATGACTCATTTATTTGTTTTAATTATAAAAATAATTTAATTTTAATTAATCAACACCACTATGCAAAAAAAATCAAAAATTAATTAATCGATTAAATAATATTTTAATATTTATGACAAATATATGTTAGAAAAATTTACAATTTTATTTTTGCATTTTTCAAAAAAGAAATTTTAGTCCTCCAATTTTATTTGTATGGGACATTTTTTCTTCTGTAAACTTTTAACCAAATTTCCCTTTGTTAGGAAATGATATATTAACATTTATTAACAGTGACTCAGGCACGAAGGGGTTGTCTTGTTACTGACACTAAGTAGCCTCCAACTCACACCCTCTGAACCTTTCTTCCTATTGTTTACCGCTAGCCCCTGCCCCATCTCCAATTTAAGTCTCAACAATATTTGAAATTTAATGATTTCTTTAATATTTTTCCTTTAATTTTTTTGGAAAATATTTTCCTTTAACAGTCTCTAATTTTATTTTATTGTACTTTATTTATTTATTATTAATTTTCTATCATTATTTTTAAATAAATAATAATTTTTATTATTTGAAAAATTCCTTAGGAAAATGTCAGTTTTTTAGTTATTTCAATGTAATTAGTATTACTACAATACCTATAAAATTTACAAAATATTAAAAAGATAAAAAATCAAATGATTTTATGTATAAGGGAGGAAATTATTGAAAGAATTATTGAAATTGCTTACTTCATAGGGAATGGTAATTGTGCGCACTTTGATTAATTTTTAGATCATCATAATAACGATATGAATTCAGCATCCAATTTGAATTATGCAATTTTTTTTTCTTGTTTTTATAGATCACTTTTATCAATCTATTTTAGGCTTATCTTTAATATATGTAACAAATAACATCATTATAGTAGAAAATAAAATAACCCAAACCAAATACACATGTTAGAACTCTATAGAAACAATAATTATATTTCCAAAAAGATAGAATTCGACTTTTTTTTTTTCAAATTAATTGTTTTATACTCATATTTTAGAAAAAATATATTATTTTTTTCTTACGATAAAAATTAATAACTCATATTCCATATAAATCATTCAATTATTTTAATTATAAAAATAACATTAATTTTAATTGAAACAATATTAATATACCAAAAATAAAGAATTAATTAGTTAATTGAACGGTATTTTAGCATTTATAGCAAATATATATTAAAAAAATTTACAATTTTATCTCTTTATTTTCACTTCAACAATATTTTTATTCCAGTATTTGTTGAAATTAACTTTATCTCCAAATTTTATTTCTATTAGTCTTTTTTTCTTTCAATCAAATTTTACCCAAATTTCTGTTAAATTTATTAAGAAATGACATACTAACATTTATTGTGGGTTTGGTAAATTTTAAAACTAACTTGAATTTTTGTGATTTTAATTTTAAAAAAAATAAAATTAAGAAATATTAACAAAGAAGATGAACAACTAGCAAACATCAACCAGCACCAACCCTGTCATTTGACTGCTCCACCCCTGATCGTCACCATTGGAAGTGTGTCTGTGAGTCGACGAAACACCTGGTCACAAAAAAAGGATTTGACATACAAAGACTTAGATGATATATTTTCTTTTCCTTTTCAAATTTTCAGAGCTTGGATTTCATTTCTTTCTGAATTATTGTTGGTCAATATAAATAATATAAGAATATTATTTAAAGAAAAATTAATACTTAATAAAAATAAAAATATAGTATAATTTAAATAGGATTGGAGGTTTCATTTCTAGTTTCCTATCATCCAACCAATCGCTGGAGAGGAAAGAGAGAGAGAGAGCACATTTTAGCTCATCTCTTCCTCGCGTTTCAGACCACCAGTCCTACTCCGACCATCATTGTCATTGTAAAATGCGGCTAATTACCACCAAATGACAGATCTCAACTCAACAAATCTTTTGTGTTGAGCTTTGGATTGTTTGGCGGCCGAAAGTTAGAAATGAAGGAGAGGTATCAGTGGGGTTGGAGATTTGGCCTGGCAAATTACGATTTCTTTCTCTAGTGGATGAAAAAAAAGGCAAATTCATCTCTAGTAATCAAACTTAAAAACTACTTACCATTAGGGGTGAGCAAATGTGATTATTCGCACCACACCCGCAATAATCTGCATTGCAACCTACGGTTTCATGAAATCTCAAACCGCCACCGCAGAGAGGAAAACACCGCACCCGCAAATTTGCGAACGGATTAAATCACAGCTAAAAATGCCAATTTTTCATTACCCTAAACCAAAAACAGAACATAATACAAACAATGAACATTAGAACGGTGGTGCTTCATACGGATTAAAGGGAAGTCTAGTGATAGATTTCCTAGGAACTCCTCTTTGTTTTTACGTTGTCTTCTTGCATTTGCGAGTATTATTCATTTATGAATTATTGATTTTGATATGTAATTAAGAATGTTTATGCATCATTTTGCGTTGGAAACTTAAGATTTTCTGTTAATATTGATCATATATCATTCAGATTCTAAGCTAGATAAAGTATTAAAAACACCCAATCAGATTTGTCAACATGGGTATTGTATTAGCCATGGAAATGGAATTAGAACAGGGTGACAGACGGAATTACAGGAACAAAATAAAAAAGAAGCTAATCATTTAATGGAGTGGCTGCCGGTGCAACAGGAATCGTTTGCGGTGTGGGTGGTGGAGTTAGCGGCTGCGAGGATTCCTATTGCCGGTGGTGGCGATGAGAGAGTGGTTGCGAGAGAGAAGGGAATGAAGGAAAATGCGATTAGCTGATCTTTATGTTAGGTTTTTCACGTTTGTCTTTTATTTATTTTTATTTTTGTTAGTCAAAACCCTGTAGTTTTGAATCAAAATTTTAAACTTTTTTTCAGTTTAACTGCAAACCACTGGGAAAACCGCATCGCATTCTATGGTTTTATTAAATCTCGAACCACACATCAAATGCAGTTAAACCATAATTGAGGTGCGGTTGCAAGCAATCAATGCAGTTTCGGTTTTTTTCTACTCACCCCTACTCACCATAATACTCGATAAGGTGCCAGTTAACAAAAAAAAAATATATATATATATAAACGGAAGTACTTTTAGTGTACACGGAATTAACATAGATAGACTAAATAGACTATTTTAGAAAATGTAAGGATGTAATAGTTAAATATGGAAGACTATAAGGACAAAATAGTATTTTTGCCAAATATTATTAAATCGATTTCTCCCTTTTGCATGGAGTCTCCTCCTGAATACTATAGCTTCAATTTCAAGAAGCTTAAGGCCTCTTTGAGACCTAAAGTTTCAGCGAACAGAGGATCGTTCACAACCATACATTTCCCTCCTTTGCATGCTTCTTCATCACAACACTTTCAAATTTGATTTTTGTAAATTAGTAATGAATGCCAACTTAATTAAACGCTATTTCAATCTACGTAAATAGATTAATATCATATTGTATAGTTGTACAACTATTTTTTCACATTACACGTTCCTATAGAGTTTTATGATAGCAGCTGCTTGTAGATACACTGGCTTTTTTTTTGAGTGTTCTTCATGTAGCATATGTTGTTTGTGATTGATTATTCGTCATTGGCGACAGTTTCTCCTGCAATATTTTTACTAAGTTGTACTAAAATATTCATCCATCATGATACAGCGATCAAATTTTGTTGAGGAACACAATCTACTATTCAATTTGCAACAATTCCACCTCAAAATCACTTAACTTACTTTTGACAATATCAAATTGAAGCCACGAGTAACAACAAATCTAGCAACCATGACTTTAAATTGGTGATAGCAGATTTACCATATATGACATGCATTTACCATATATATGCAATCGCCAATTCTGTTAATTTTTTTTCTCAAATAAACATTATATATATATATATATATATATATATATATATATATATACGTTTTATTAACATGAAACTATATGAATGCTAAAATTTCCCTTAACACACTCATAATACATGAACCAAACATTTCTACTCTTCCTTTTCATTAACCATACCGAGAAACAAGCCCCATAATTAACAAAACTAAAATGATTGGACTATAAAGAAACAAGCAAAAAAGCATTGTGAAGTTTGTTTTTCTTTTAGGCAATTATCTGGTTCAGGTAAATTGGGTACATTGTTTCTACCACTTTAAGTTTATTGGCATATTATACTTGTCCTTAATTAATCCTTAGGCTTCTACCACTTCTAACATTAATTAATATCATATCATAAAGGGCTTTTATCCTCAACATTCTAGGTACTTTTTGCCCCACTTTCCCAACATATTCATGTTCAAGCCTTTCACTTAGTTCAATTATTTAAGGACATCTATGTAAAACTAAACACCAAACACCCCTTTTATTTTTTATATGAACAAATATTAATGTTTATTATTTTTTTTTTAAATTACAACTCATTTGTACAATCCTAAATTTGAAGGGGTTCCTACCCTATTTCAAAACAACATTTCCTACTAATTCTCACAAGTTCCAACTTCAAAACAACTAGTAATCCCCACAAGAATAACTATTCCCACTCATCAGTTTAATACCATTTTTTAAATGACAAGGTGCAAGGCCAACATCATAACTAATCAATCACCACAAAAATTGCATATGGGCATCACCCAATATATATATACCCAGAGAGAAATGGCAATCCAACCCCAAAAGCAACAAGATATGGTTCCAAGAAGTGGTACTTCTTGAATAGCCAAAAAACAAAAGCAACACTTTACACCTTGGCTTATCTCTCTCCTATTCATCATTTTAAAAGCTAAAAGAAAGAAATAAAAAGAGCAGCCCCACTACTTGTCCTAGAAAGCTGTGTTCATGTATGTATATATATCTATGCTACAAAAAAGTATTAATTTTCTAATAAACAACTGCTTAAAAACAATAACAGAATAGTAGCACACAAAAAATAATGAATAAATTAATGCATAGAAACTACTTGGATAAACCTTGTTATAGTTTTCTGCAATTCCATTAAGTATCAACTTGACCTTTTTATATTAGCACTGATTCTATGGAAGATCTTGCAAAGAGTATTGCTTTATTTTTAAACACAAAGAGAAGCTAATTTATAGAACAGTTGGTTAGATTGTAATCAGACTAATTGTCCAGGGTAAGATCACAGCTAGTATACCAACCAAAATAAGGGATCTTCCAAAGATTATTTGTAAATAGCTGTCAGTGGATAATTAAAGTGTACAATCTAAGTAGATTTTATCAACCTAAACAATGTTTACAGATAACATAACTAAGAATTTTTTAATACATAAATTAGATATGACAAAGACACATAAGTGAAATACTATTACTTTGATTCAAGGGATTGTGGCTTACAGAAGGGCATGCCATACCTACTCAACGAAAAGGGAATTATATCTACTAATTAAATACTTACCTTGTATGATTATCAAATGGAAAAAGAGCATTCAATGTATTCATATTTTCCACATCATCTTAGCTGAAAGAAGAAGAAATTCACAAAATCATTAGTAAGGAAAATATATGAAATCCATTTATTCTCAAAAACAGACAGACACAAACTTCTTAAATCACACGATTGTCTCAACAATCTCAATCTGCAAGGACACCTGAAAGATCCTGCTAAAAAGAGAAAGGAAGAAAATAAGATATGGGACAAAATAGAAACAGGAAAGCACATGTTGAAAATGAAACAAATTTTAATAGAAAGAGACTAATGAATTTAGAGAATCACCACTTAATTACCCATCAACTAAATTGTGTTAACTAAAAATTATCATAATTAAGTTGGGTCTGACTCAAAAATTTTTTTCGAGCATATGATAATTAAAAACTTGATTAAAAATTTCTATCAGTAGAAAAAGCATACAAATGCCCACTTAAAATCAACAACTAGTAAAACATATTTTCCATGTCTACTTTAGATTGGGAAGCTTCGTAAGTCCCATCCTATCTTACTGGGTCCTTGAGTCAATAGGCCACAAAAGCATTTTGAGATATAATTTTATAAAATGCAACAAATGCCACCTGGCATTGTTTGAGCAGCAGAAAGTGGGATGGACTCATACTCCGATTGGAAAACCCATTAAACTACCAAGGTTCAGTGGAAAATCCACATGGTAAGTGAGATGCAGAAATTGAAGATAACCCCATAAACAAGAGATACAACTCCCAAATAATACTCCCAACTATAACTTTCTAAATGCAATAATTGATAATATAAATACCATAAATTACCCCTTTTCTTCCCCTATAAATAATCCTCTTCAGCAACCACTCCACAAAATTCCCATCTCAAAACCACCTAACATCTATACTCCAAAGCATGTATCCTTCTACCTCTACCACTCAATTGTTTCAAGATTTTCTAGGGGACTTTTACTCAAGAAGATTGCTATTGCATACTCCTTTCAACAAATCACCAACTGTAGCTGCTCCTCCAGCTCCTATAAACAGCCATGATTCCATGGAACCTTATTCTGGCGATAACACTTTCGACGCGAATGTGGTCATGGTCCTCTCAGTTCTTTTATGTGCTCTGATCTGCTCACTTGGACTAAATTCCATAATTAGATGCGCATTAAGGTGTTCTAATTTGGTATCTAACCATTCTGGAGGCAATTCATCAGCTCAATTAGCCACCACAGGAATCAAGAAAAAAGCATTAAAGACATTCCCTACAGTAAACTACTCAGCTGATTTGAAGCTACCAGGCTTAGACACAGAGTGTGTGATATGCCTCTCAGAATTCTCACATGGTGACAAAGTGCGTCTTTTGCCAAAATGCAACCATGGATTCCATGTCAAGTGCATTGACAAGTGGCTAAGCTCACACTCTTCCTGCCCAACTTGCAGGCACTGCCTTATCGAGACATGCCAAAAGATTGTTGGTTGCAGCCAAACTACCTCATCAGAACCAGCACCAGTGCAAGAAACTGTTGTTAACATAGCGCCATTGGAACCTGAAAGTTTGATACGGAATTACAGGGGAATTAATTAGCAAAGAGTATTGTTTTTTCTTCTTCAATTGTACAAGTTAAGCCCACAACGTCCAAGACCAGTTGGAGGGCATGCAATTGACAATAGATGTAAATTTGTACATAATTTTTGAATTTAAATTATGACTTGTCTCAATCTTTCTAGTCATATGTCTTTATCTCCTAACAAAAATT
This sequence comes from Croton setiger, assembly GCA_948099555.1. Lineage (NCBI taxonomy): Eukaryota > Viridiplantae > Streptophyta > Magnoliopsida > Malpighiales > Euphorbiaceae > Croton > Croton setiger. The sequence goes on along the minus strand of CANUEY010698420.1, from coordinate 8,593 downwards.
CATTTTGAATTTTTAGCCTTACTAGCTTGCTCATAGAATTAATGTTAGATTTTCAGATTTATTAGCTAATCCCTTCATTATAGTTCTGAATTCAATTGGACTAAAGTTAAATAATTTCAATTGGTTTAATGGTTTGGAACTTTAAGTGCCAAATATGATAAGCATAGATTTGTAAATGACTTCTGAACTTCTTAAACATGCTCTAAAGTTGTAATTAACTGAAATTTATGTAAATTATTTAACCAAATAAAACTTACCAACTAAGATCCATCTGAGTCCATAAAAAAAAGTATCAGGTCAAAGAGTCAAATTAACTAACCAAAGGGCGTCGCAGATAAATACCACTTCAAAAAGGTCTACAAAAGGGGCATCTAATAGGGTTAATAGAATATAAGAATATGCTTTCAAAACAACCAATATTCATATGGTTTATTGCGAGGCACATTAGAAAAGTAAAAAAATATTTTGAATAAAGGTCAAAGGGCTCTAAATTATTATAAGCAAAATTAATTCCCCATAATGCAGTGATTAAGACAAACACCACAAAATTTGTCCTTTCACACAGCTAGAGACTGATCCAACAATGAGAAAATGGCTTCATTCTAACATCATACAAAGAGACAGAAAAATATAGCAATCTTTGCAAAACCAATAACTCCATCCAATCAATGAATTATTAAACTAATGGAAGCTGAGGGTGATCCCACTATTTATTTTCATAACAAATGAATGCTAAAAGGAGGGTTTTGTAGCATAGCAGTCATAAGCAATTATACTTCTAAAAGAAGGGTGGCCATGATGTAGGAAATATTACATCCTTCCATGATATTTTTTTCTTCCTATTAAAACAAAAGGCAGTCCTCTCTTTTTTATACAAAAGATGATGATAATTTTCAACTTAATTTAGGGCTATGATTCTACATTAATTTGTAAATCAAGCTAGAACACAGAAATGAAATGTCATAACAAACACCCTCATTGAAAATTAATGAGTGTACTCAAACTTCCAATATTAATAGCATAAGTGAATCAGCCTACAATTTAAGTTTGACATGTGAAATTAAGATGTAAAGTCATTTCTTTTTATTTTTACAAATAGAATAGAAAACTGAGCAGAAGCCTTCCTACAAATAAAATAGGCCAGAAGTGAAAAGCCTCCCTACATATAAAATAGAGCAGAAGTGAGGAGCCTCCTTACATCCATTCATAGTATAAAAATATTCCATGGGAATTGGAAAAGCAGGGCATGATATGTATTGTCCAACCACCTTCCTCCTCGATTTCTCTCCTCTTCTGCTCTCTCCCCTCAAAGAGAAATAGCACTAACATAAAATATTCAAACTACTTCTAATACATTTTAATAATCATAATGTTGAAGTCCACCTAAAACACTTGGCAGATTAAATCTAATTTGACTAAATTAATCATCGTATAGATCTTAATGGTTGCCCTCAGTTGACATGTAATTGTAACCTCGTTTCACACCCCCAAAAACAAAACTAGCACGAAAATTCGCACCAACTGCTAACAATCAATTAAGTTAAATTTATATATATGTAAAGAAGAACATGTACTTTATGTACAGATCAGTGCGTTGTAAAAAAAAATTCATCAAATTTAGAAAGAAACTAATGAATATTTATGGACGAAACCTCGTAATCAATCTGCTCTGCTACGTATTCTGAATGGCAAGGATCTTCAAGATTCTTTCCTTATACCTAATAATCAAGGCAAAGTCCACTTGGAATCAAATGGGCGCGGCCATCAGGGTGTTTTTGGAGGGAAGCCTTCAATTTTGGCTCCAAAAGTTAAGAGCCATGTGATTCTCTGCCAGACTGCCACAATCCCTAGTCTGTGATTTGGGATTTCCTTTTCCATCCATAGCCTATGATGAGCGATTAGCGCCCTTAAACAACCTATTCTATCACTTTTAATTTTAGTTCTGCTTCAATATTCTCTATAATACATGAAAAAACTATTGAGTACGGAAGTGGAGCTCCTAGAATATGGTTGAGTTTTCCTCTACCACTAATTACAATCTCCATTAATCGAGACCAAAAAGGTGTAGTTAAATTAATTGAATTTGACTATGAGATTCATAGCTTGATTATTGGTTTCTGTTGAACTTGGTTTACTGGTAAAGTTTTAGAGAATTTGCAACAGTTGAGCAACAGAAACATTCCTGTTGAACATGAGTTCTCAGCTTGATCATTCATCCCTTCCAGGTAAATTTTCTTGGTAAATGATGAAAGTTAGATTAGATCACAGTTATTGTGAGCCAATCAGACTCTGATACCATCTTAGAATAGGAATGTTTAAATTTGTTTCACACATTTTATTTCTTTCTGTGTTGCAGATTTATATGAACATATTTCTTAATTATGGCAATCACAATAACTGTGAATGCTTGATCACAGGGATTACAGATTATTTTGATTGCCTAATTACAGATTCTTATTTCTTTTTTTGTTTTCTATCACAATCAAGTCATTCTACCGTCTAACACTTGAGACTCCTTTGACCGACACACGGTTGATGCCAGAGCTCAACGGTGTTGGATGATGACCAAAATATTTCCTCAAGAAAACTATCTCAATACACGTATAAACAGAAGCATAAAAACATACAATTCAGTTCACAAGTTGAAACACTCCCACATATAAAAGGACATAACTAGGCAGCAGATGTAGATTTTTCAGCCTGAACCTGAAGGTGTTGTTTCCACTGTTCTGGGGTCACAGTCTTCTTAATTGAGAGGGCGTGGATCTCTTTCAGCTCCTGTTCCAAAGCTGCATTCACTAGTCGATGCCTCTCCAGCAACCTCTTTCCTTCAAACTCTTCTGATACTATCTCAATTTCAAAGCTTGCCCCACAACTGATCAATCAAACACCATCATCCTCCATCAATCTAAAAACTAAATATAAAAAATGAATTCATAAAATTTTGCTTAAAAGGTACTTACCCTCCCGACGTATCAATAACTTCCTGGACAAGCAAAAATCGACTAAGTTAAGACAATAAAAATGGTATGTTATTATATGCATGTTTAGACATCCATAAGCATACAAAAATTGTGCACCAAAAAATCATTTATTCTATTTGATGTTTTATAGGCATGATATAATTTCCTTCCAACAGACATAAGCACCACAAATTAATCTCACCTAAACCACCTCCAATCTACAGAAAAAACTTTATTCTCAAGTTATCATCAATTTTCAACATTTCTAAAGACAGGTTGTTCTTTGGAAATAAGTAATTTGATTACGTTTTAGGCATCAGTTACAATTATCATACTGTTCAAACTCTCCTTTTCATCCTGATGTGGTTTCCAAAAGAATACTAACATTTAGGGTTGTAATCGAGTTGAATCATTCGCGAGTTATTTGAGACTCGGCCCGGGAAAAGCTAGTTTGACTTTAGCTTAAAAGACAGATGAAACAAGCTTTCAAACTCAACAAACAAATCAACCGAGCTCACGAACCTGGCTGAAGAAGCATGTTCACAAGCCTGGTTTTATATTAAAATATGAATTAAAAAAAATCTGAACAAGCATGTTTGCAAGCCTGGTTTTATATTAAAGTATGAATTTTAAAAAAAATAAATAAATAAATAAAACTTCGTTTTGATTTATTGAGCCTGAGCCTTAGCTCGAGCTCGATATGAAAAACTTTTTCGAGCTTGGCTCGGTAAGGTTAAAGTTTTGCTCAGCTCCTACAAACAATATATCAAGTCAAGTTAGATGATCTTTCCCCATATCATTGAATTAATATTTCACACACCACCCGTTAAATATAAAAAACACACATTTTACAGCAAATATGAAATCAGAAAGACTAAGAGAGAACAAATGAGATGAAAAAATTATGCAAGAAGAAAGAAAAATTAAGATACATTATCATTATAACAAAAAATATGGAAGGGATCAATTGATAAGTATGCTAATGCAAAAACTGGCGTGACTGAGACCAAATTTGTTTAGAAAACCTATAATTTTCCAATGGTATTGCATTTAAAGAAATGCAAAAGAACTTCACATGTAAATCGAATATGCAATTTAAATAGGCTCTCAAACCATATATAAAGCTATGTCCAATTACACATCATCGCTATTAGAATTCAACTTGATTTCAATATTAAAGAGACTATAAATGAGATATCATTCATCAAAAGCCCTTATTGATTTTCATACCCAAAAGCTTTACAGAAACTGCATCAAAACTCAGTGTTAATTCTCAGACCCTTACTTCTCAAAAAATATAAATAAATAAAAAATAAATAAATAAAAATAAATTCTGCTGTTTCCTACAAGCAATTGTCCTTATTTCTCAAACTAGCACTACCATTGAAAATATTAATTAATACCAAATGCCAATTTAAAAAACTTCAAAAATTCTATCCAGATGTATATAGCTGTGGTTGAGCATAAAAGAAACTGGTCCTCTTACATAATCTTAGCTCTTGTAAAATGAAAATAAGAATATCTACCCGTACTTAGAAAGATTTTGGTCCAGTAAAGGACATCTGAAACTGCAACCCAGGGACCAGGACCAGGACCAAATTAAACAATTTCAAATGTTCTTAATTCAACTAGCACTGTATAGAGTCCACAAAGTTTGGGGAAATGATATGAATGTAGATATGAACACCGTGCATCCTATCTTTTAAGTTTTTTAATGTTTAAAATTCTAAATGAATTTTACCATTTCCAAACTCTATCTGCAAAACTGGTTCACATGCTACTTCTTGAACTATGTAATGCTTGACATTATCAGTATTGGCTTTTGAGACACAACAAAAAGAATTTCTCACAACAAATCATGCCTTACGTTATGTATGCTCAAATTTCCTTCCAATATATCAGCCTCAATTAGAAAATAATATACTTTCAAACACACTATAAGCATCTTCTGTGTCTTCTTCTAAGACCTCCACTTTCATTCCCAAAAACAGCAGTCCACATAAACCGACCCCCAAATTTTTTATGCCTACTTTCATGCAGCTGTACATCAGACCAACTTCCTCAAACCAATGTTTTCCTAGTTTTTGTACAGATCATCAAATTTAATTTATAAATTGCAGAATCAAGAGATATTACGTCATTGTAGGAATGATCAAATCAAGTTTGAGTGGTTAAACATAAGTTCTAACCATTAAATAAAAGCTCTGAAATTCAAAACATAGATACTGGCTAATGGAACATTAGGAGCTTTCTAATGATTGCAGTAAGCATCACAAAACAAGGAAGTGAAATAACAAAAATAAGAGAATAAAAAAACTAAATAATCCATCCAATCAACAACAGTTTTCAAAGTTCTAAAGTAAAGAATTACCAACACTAAAGCTTAAGTAGCTGAATAATAAAGCTTTCCCCTTCAATTGAAAAACCATGAGATACAATTGCAAAAGCAGGCAAGCTATTGATGAAACAAACAAACCCTCGAATACAAGCAATCAGATATAATGATATAAGCAAAAAAAATCCAGCTAAAGAAACAAAAAGAAATCAAAAGAAACTTACAAGATGTGAAGGATTCAATTTTGACTTCAAAGTCGACTCAACTTGTTCCTTTGTCACTCCCATATTTTGCTTCTTCTTCTTCTTCTTCTTCCTCACAGCCTCTCTTTCTTTGATTTCTCAGCAACGATTCGCGCCTCCCAAATAAAGTTTACTAATGGTTGCGTTATGCGTACTATGGAACAAATTCTCTTTGTGATAATTATTATTTAGTACATATACTTTCATTATTGTATTTTTTGATTCATATATTATCCATTCTTTTAATGTTTTATTATTTGGTTCATATAATTTTGTGTCCTTAAAATGATAATAAAGAAAAAGCAAATGTACAAGTAAATGACCCTTTCAAAACAAATGACTAAAAAAAAATTAGTGCTTCTTAAAAAAACCACGAACCCAATAAATTCTTAGTTAGCTCTAAAATATTAAATTTTTTAGTCTATTACTAATTCACTTTTTTAAATATTATACTTTCTAGTCTTCTAAAAAATTTAAAAATAACTAAATTATAATTATTGAATAAAAATTGGTTGGATAAAGAATTGTGATATATAAAAGTAGATGTATGCCTACGTTATGTATGGATATAATATTGTTGTAGATGTATGCCTACGTTATGTATGGATATAATATTGTTTTAATCACTATGTTATTTAAGAGTGAGCATAATAAACTGCAAACCGCAACCGATCCAAAAATAAAATCAAAACCGAACTGCAAATCGGTTTGATTTTCAGTTTTAGTATAGGAGAAACCGATGTTAACAGTTTCGTCGGTGATTTTAGAGGTCGGCAAACCGAACTGTACACTACAACTATCCTATAAAAGCCCCAAAACTCTAAAAATACTATTCTTCTTCTGCACCTCTCTCTTCCATCTACAAACCAAAACTCTTCTTCTCTTTCCTTAAATTTCAAAATTTACAAAAAATCCCCCAATTTGGAAAAATTGTCATTTGGCCCATAAACATCCAAATATCACAAAACAACACACCAAATACGTAAATCACATCAATTTGACAATTAAATGCAAAATATGTAAAATTACATTTTAGTCTTCATATTTTGCAAAATTTACAAAACAGCCCCAAAAGTCATTTTCCATTGCAAAATTAGCTTAAAACAGTTCATAAACACATAGAAGGCATCAAATTGGCAATTGGGTTAAAAATGGAAAATTACGATTTTGATCCTACAATTTTGAAAAATTACAATTTGGTCCTGTGAATACTCGAATTTTGAGGCCCGGAAAATCATTTTCCGCAGACCGCGAACAGTCGCGCCAGACCGGACATTTTCGTAAAACAGCACCGGAAGCATGCCTTCATGATACTTGAAATGTCCGGGACTTTACGAGGGTCATAGAAATGCCCTCGGAATAGCCATCGGAGTCCCGGAACGTCCCGAAAAGGCTCCGGAATGAAAAACGTGTGAGTTACGGAGGAAAAGCAGCCCTGGCCGCCCTCCAAGGCAGCCCAGGCCACCCTCCAAGGGCGCCCCTGGCCGTCCTCCAAGGCAGCCCCGACCGCCCTCGACAGCAGCCCAGACCGCCCTCTATTGACTTTTGGCCGAATTTCACCTATAAATACCCCCCAAAACCATCATTTTCTACACACCTTGAGCTGTGATGACAGCCGCTCTCTTCTCCCTTCTTGCCTACGATGATTCTTCATCTCAAAGGCAATTCTTTACTGCTTTCTGCATTGCATCTCTTTGATAACATGCATTTGCATACATTAATCATATAAAAATAAGTCCAAATCAAGCTGAAGCTAAGGAGCGGACGTCAACTGCCACAGGTATACTCCGAAACTCTTTCTGTTTGATTTAATTCTTTCATATTGCATCCGACATCATGCATACATAACATTTGCATCTCATGCATACACGTTTTGGCAAAATATGTCGTTATAATCACTTATTTTGGTCACAGCGCCACCAAAATTAAGACTTTTGGCCACAGCGCCGCCAAACCACTTTTTGGCTAATAACGCCTAAAACAAACACATTTTTTGCCGCCGCGCCATACCAAAAATCACATTTTGGCCCCAAGGCCTAACAAATCTCTTTTCCCCAGCGGAAACACACTTTTGGCCAAAAGGCCTAAAAATCAATATTCCCTAGTGGAAATCCAACAAAAACAAAATTTTGATCACGGAAGTCATAAAACTCTTTTTTTCGGCCACTAGGCCTAAATTTCATACTCTTCGACCACAGACGTCGATAAACTCCATTTTGACCACGGACGTCAATAAACTCCTTTTTGACCACGGACGTCAATAAACTCCTTTTTCGACCACGAAAGTCGATAAACTCCTTTTCGGCCACTAGGCCTACATTTCGACCACGGATGTCGGTAAACTCCCTTTTTGGCCCCTAGGCCTAAATTCACTTTCACACACTCATAGCATGCATACACCTCTCCATCGCCTTTAAATAGGCTAGTTCGAACTACATTGACATTGATCTCTCGTTCAAAAGAGAGTATGTAGGCATATTCGAGATATAACCTAGAATAACAGGTCTCCCAATTCCCAATCATTTCGTCCAAATCATCATTCCTACATAACATTATTTAGGAGAGAAATCAATTGATATGAATGCATGACATAACCTCCGAATCCACATCGGATTCGAAGACTAGTGCATTTCATTCATTGGAGCGATTAACCTAGAAATAGGTTAATCACAAAACGGAGTCACTAAGGGGTTCTTTCTTAATTTTTTCCCTTTAACAAAATAAATTAAGTGGCGACTCTACACACACACACATTTTTTCACCCCGAGTGAACATCCCCGGCCAACCGACTTCCCTCGCGGATCGGCCCGGCGGCTCGGAAATGGGGCGGCGACCTCCGGTAAGAGTTCACAATCTGGCGACTCTGCTGAAGAGAACTTAACTAAAGTTAATTGTGGGTTACCATTGCATTCATATTGTGACACCCCAAACCAAACCCTACGTCAAATCGACGTCATTTCATGCATTTTCATCAAAATGCACCATGATATTATGTGATTAATAAGTTAAATATGAATTATATGAATTATATTTGATGATAAATGATTTGAATA
>CANUEY010698363.1:0-40396 GCA_948099555.1 Croton setiger | reverse complement strand
AAATTGTATCATCGAGGGTCCCTGAGTTTTGGCCTAATGTACTCTGGATCCCTCTATTTTGGAAATTGTATCATCGGGTCCCACAATAAATATTTCATTTCCGTGAATTAGAAATATGAGTTTTCTAATTTTTGTTAATTTCTCCAAATAAAAAGTATGAGTTTTCTAATTTTTGTCAATTTCTCCAAATAAACACTAAATTTTCTGTAAACTCTTTTTAATTTTTCGGAAAAGTGAAACTTTTCCTTCTAACCTTCAGACTTGTCTAGGATGATTAAAAAAATAAATATGTAATTATTTAATAAAATCTTAATTGAAATAATAAATAATTGCTATAGTGATAAAAAGTGAATGGTTGTGTTTTACACAATAAAATATTATCATGTCAATTTAACACATTAAAGGTGTTGTGGTGCAGTTGGTTAACATGTAGTCTAGCATCTTGAAAGTTTTAGGTTTGAGCCTAACTTTGGGTTGTTTTTTATTTTTAAAGTGGGTGGGGTCCACAGGTTTGATTTAATAATTAGAATGGTCTGATTCAAATAAATCATGGTTCGATTCAATTAAACCAAAGGGTAGTTTTGTCATTTTGAAAAACAAACGTTGACTTTTACATTGACTGACGGCCAAAGTGGGTCGGAAGGACCTGAGAGTCTATTTTTTCAAAAGATAAGGACCCGTTGATATAATTTCCAAAATAGAGGGACCTACGAGTATGTTGGGTCAAATCTTAGGGACCCAAAAGTAATTACCCCATTAAAAAATGTTAAATTATTTTAATTAATTAACAAAAATTAAAGGGTCAATATAAAATTTGTATATGTGAGTATAATTTAAATTTTTTCCAAATTTCATCAGGTAGCCGAAAAAAATGGTCGCCACAATTGGGCGGTTTTAGATGATTTTCACTGGAAAATTAAAAATCAATATTTGTCAATAAATCTTAGTATCAATCAATATAAAATCAATATATGTCAATATTTATTAATCTATAATTCTTCCAAATTTCACGAAATTGACGGAAAATTAAATTAATATTATCAATATTTATCAATCAGTATTAATATTTATAATATTCATCAATATTCTAAACAATATCAATTAATATAATTCAGCATTTATCAATATTTTTTTTTATTAATAAAAATTTTCAGTAACTATAGAAGTTTATTTGCAAAAATCGAAGGGTATTTTTGAAAGATATGAAAAATATGAGGGGTTGAATTGTAAATAGCATTTCATCTTCTTCTTCTACGTCAGATTATCTTCTTCACCTATCTGAAACCCTAGAGGCCACATGACCTCAGCCACAGATAGCAAAGCTTGACAGCCATGAAGAAGCGGCCATGGTCCTGTTAACAGTGATCATAGATGAATGATGACGGCGGTTGGAGAAGATCGTCGAACTCTACCTGACTGATTTTAAAAAACACGAATGTTCAAATCACCGACGTAAACGATCTTGACACCATCGTTCATGGTGCCCAGAATGCTAATGTTGCTGGATCTGCATCATTCTTTGATGCATACAAGAAGGGACAGAACGTTGTTGTGTTCTCGCAACAAAGAAACTCGTGCATGAAGCACAAAACAGATTAACTGAATGAAATTAACAACAAAACCAAACAAGAAGAAAAGAACTCCCAATGGCAGAATGACAACTGTCGTTGGAATCACATTTTTGAAAAGCCAAGTTTGTAATAGCACCTTCATAACCTCAGAATTTTGCTAGCAACGTAGACAATCCATTAGTAACCGAATTAGCCATGAGCAACAAAGAGAATAGTTTAGGCAAGAAATTAAGCTTTCCTAAACAGAGATTCTAAAAACAAAAACAAGAAATTGAATATATGAGAGAGAGTATCATCTATATCTTTTGGTATATGAACTATAACAGAACTTGTCTCTGCCATAGACAAATCAATCAACTCTGCCACAGCCATGGATGAAGGAATTAAGAATCATTCGAGAGGAAGAAGTTAGATTGAATCTAAAAATTCAGATTCGGAAGAGAATTTGGTGAATAGAGCTGAAATAGAAAAATAGAATCATTAAGGAGGAAGAATCTGGATTAAGAGCTGAAAATTCAGTCTCGGAACAAAAGGAAAGGAATAAAAAGGAAGTATAAAATTGAAGAATTATTCAGAGATTGAAGAGAGAATTGAGATTGAAATTGAAATCATCATCAACAAACAACAAATTCAGAAGAGAAATGAAACCCTAAAAATTCAATAAAACTTTGAAAATTCAATAAAATTGATAAGGACAAATTGAATGAACAAATATAAAAAAAATCATCATCAAATCAAAGAATCGAATAAAAAATTATCAAATGATTGAAGAAATAAGGGATGAAACCCTAGAATTGATTAAAATCTCAGAAATATCATTGAACAAATTGAAGAAGAATTGATTACATGAAACGAAATAAGAAGAAATCATCATCAGAAATTGAGATTGCAATTGAAGAATTAAAACATTAGATCGAATTGGAAGAAAGAAATTGAAATTGAAATTGAATCGGAAAAGATGAAAAAAACTGAAATTAAGAAGTAAATCTAAGAACAAAAACTGATTAAAGAAGAATTTGAATATCAATTACCAATTATCATGAAGATTTCGAAGACAAAATGATGAAGAATTGATGATTCACGACGCGGACGAGAAGGAAGAAGAAGAAAAGAAATGAAAACAACTTTCGGTGGAGAGGGGAGAAATCTTACCTCTGATACCATATTAACTTTTCATTCCTTGTATAATACCTCTCTCAATTTTTATTTACCAGTTTGCACTCCTATTTATAGGAGGTTATCAAATAGAAATTACAATGAAAACCTCTATACTAATATCTCCTATACTAACATTTCTAATAGTATGAACCTTAATTATTTCGAAAATGTTATACTATAAATTTTGAGAAATAATTAATGAAAATCATTGATTAAATTAAGCATCATCAAGTGGAAGGAAACCCATATCTTTAAGAACTTCACCACATTCTTTATAAGCTTCTTTCTTCATAAACCCTAAAGGATTAGCATATCGGGTAGTTTGAACCACTCCAACATTTTCAGTAAGAAGAATTCTTGCACGATCAACACTCTTAAAAGGTTCTGTACAATCGTCCATTCCACTCTTCACCAACCGCACCTCACAAATATCTTCCTCATGATCACCTTCTACTGCTAGCCGGTAAATACCGTTAGCGTCAGTCTTTCCTTCTACTGAATATGTTAATGAATGATTATCTCTGTTCTTGCATTCCAATTTCACCACAGCACCTGAAATAATTAAGAATCATATATTAATGTTAATGATAGATTGGACTAACCGATTAACTTGGCTGTGTAGTTGTATTGGACGTGGCATCTAAGAAAAATAAACTTCTATTCACCTTTGATCATCTCACTAATCTTGGTCTCGAATTCGACGCGGCAAGTGTCACAGTAGACTTTTCCTTCCACATGCATTTTCTCAGCCGCGGAGGCGAAGCTGAAGAGGGAGGAGAAGCAAAGTGCCGTGGCAATTACGGCACACAAAGCAAAGTTGTTTGACATTTTAATTGAATTAGTACTCTTCAGTCTAGTTTTGATATTCGATGGATTAATTATCAATTCTATAATAATTTATTTTATTTATATATATGAAGGAGAATGGTGTGGTATTACAGTTCAAATTTCTATTTTAAGATTTAATTTGTGAGAGAGACTCGTTCAACAAATACATAAAAGTAACTAATTTTTTTTTAATTAATTGGAGCTTCCAACAAACATTAATATGCAAATAGTAGCAACTGAACTTTTGTGTCAAATTCGCTACACCGATTAAATCCAACTCATGATTCCAATTTCTCAAAAGTTGACCAAAATGGCTTTTTTATTCTTGGGATTTGAAGCTAGTTAATTTCAGCTCATCATCAAGCTTAACTTTCTTCCTATGAAGAAACCAGGTCGCCAAATTGCTTCATCTATCTCATAACTATCATAGTTTAAGTGAGTAGCCATAGCTGTAATCAATCTTGACTTAGCCAGACCCGGCCGGTCCATATAACAAGCAACTTCTTTTCCAAATTTTCCCAATTTTTTTGTACGATTATTTTCCCTTCATAAAAATATTCAAATCATCTAAAACAGTTTTCTTAAGATCACCATCCAAAACAAGATTCTTGAATTCTGTCGCTTGCTTCTTCCCAATTCAAACTATGATTGAAAATAGACATATGCAATCTTCTAATAACCTTATTACGATTATTTCTTGATTCATTTCTGTCTAGAATATATGGTTTCTTGAGAAAAGATAGGTGGTAGGATCTTAATTCGGATTCTGAATTAGCATACTGAATTCTAAAATCAAAGGTCTTGCTTTAAAGAAAATAAGTTTCCAACTTACTTGAACATCTCTAAAACCGTCATGTAGTTCTTGATCTCTGTAAACGGTTGTCGTTTTGTAATCTTCGGATGCGTTTAAGAGGAATGAGCAGCCTGAAAAAGGTTTGTTGTGGTCATAATTTTCATATTCTTCTATAACAGTGGTGTGGGTTTGATCGGAAGAGAAATGGGGAAAGAATAAATTTTTCATTTTTTTTTCTCTACGTAGCTTTGCGAATAAGGTAGGATCAAATTTGGAGGATATATATATAAATATAATATGGAATTTGAACAAGGATTGGAATCCTTAAAGGCAAAGGTAAAGAAGACTAATTCTCGTATGCGTTGAAAATTGTGCAAAGATTAATTCTTATAAACTAGTCTTAACTTTGGCTTTCAAAGTAAATGAACTAGATAATCGATTACATTTGTATGATTTGTCCATTTTCCAATCTTCCTAAATTTTTTATATCTATAATTTATAAAAACTTATTTTTCAAGATAAAGGAAGTGGCTACATATAGAGAATAACCCTCTCCTTTACACCAAAATAAAATGCTAACAATGTGGTTAACAGCAGGGACGGATATAGAAGCGGTGGAGACTGCGGAAGATGAATGTGGCAGAAATGAAAATGCTAAAATGTATGCGTGGACATATCAGGTTGGAAAAAATTAAGAATGAGCATATTCATCAGAAAGTCCAAGCAGCGGAGATTGGTGATAAATTGGGAGAGTGAAGACTTAGATGGTTTGAACATGTTTTATAGTCTCATGTGTTAGTTCATAAGTATTAAAGATAAGTATTACCTTTCTTATATTCTTATTAATATATAGTTTATTTGTACTCTAACTCTTGTTGTTATACGGTTTTGTATCTTCTGCAAGGGTTTATTAATACTCATCTTCTGTAGTGAATGAATCATCTTGTTCCAGCTCCATTAGTAAGTCAATTGATGAGGCTAAGAGGGATTGAGATAGATCTAAAACAATTTCAAAAGAAGTGATAGTTAGAAATTTATGAGCCTAAAATATAGAAGTGGATTTGTTAGTAACATGCTTGAATGGAGGAGTAAAATCCGTCTCCTGGAAGGAGTCTAAGGTTTCCGCTAGCTCTTGGGTTCTAGTTAAGCTTATTGTGAATGATCCATCCAGCCGATCCTAATAGTTAAGCTTATTGTGAATGATCCATCCAGCCGATTCTAACTTGTTTGGGACTAAGACTTAGATTGTTGTTGTTTTATTATTGGAGAGTGCAGTGGCCCTCTCTAAATTTTTTAAAATATATATGACAAAATCTACAAAAAGTATATAATTCTTTAGTGGCTTAGTGGAAAGAACACAGATTGCCCCTCTAAGAATGTAGGTTTGAAATTATTAGTTGGTTTTGTGGCTGATAGAAATCGAACATAAGATTTTCGCATTTTAAAACATTCATCTTAAGTAAGATGACCAAAATCCACACCCTATCTACAATAATTTAAAAATTTGTGTTCAAACTAAAAAAGCGAGGACGTGTATAAAAATACATCATCACTCAAAGACTTCATTCAGTCTACATCACCAAGAGGCTTACTCTCCAATAGTGTTTCTACAGGTTCATTCGTAGTTGTAGCAGAAAGTTTCTCATCAAACAACATCAACCTTGGCTGGATTTTCTTGAATTTGGCATATTACTGTGGAGCTCAACATCTCTCTGTTTTGACTTTTGATTTTGCAAACAGACTTTAATTTGAGTTAGCTAACTATTTGAATGTTATGTAACAACCACTTCAACAATAATCAGAGGGGTGCAGAGGAAGCCTGGTGGGTTCATAATCCAAATCAGACTCTAATATAAAGTGGCTTCCTTTTTTTTTTTTTTTTTTTTTACAAACGATTTTATATATTTGCAAGTAAAAACACTCAATAGCCTAAATCTTTTTGACAATTTTTTTTTTAATATTTGCAAGTAAAAACACTTAATAGCCTAACTATTTGTAAAAATTAAGATATTACTGCCATCAATTCAAGCATAATATGCAAAAACAAATAACAAAAAATCTTTTCTTGCCAATTGTTATATTCGATTCGAGTTTGATTCATAAATATTCGAATTCAAAAGTTCGATTTGGATTCAGTTCATCAAAAAGTCGAATTTGAATCAAATGGATTTTTTTTGGAACAAACACCAAATTAACTTCAAACCGTTTGATTCATTTACAGCCCTAGTGATAGAAGTATGAGGGATTAATTTTGGATAGATCAAAAGCACAATAAATCATATTGAAACGTTAAAGTGCCACCATGGAAATCACGTAAAGAATAAATGTGCGAATATATATTTGACCAATATCAAATTTATATATTGTTTGTTTGGAAAATATAATTTATATACTGATAAGTACATAAATATCAATTGTATATACTCAAAAATATATGAATATCAATTATATATACTCAAAAATATATGAATATCAATTATATATACTGACTTACATATAAATGTCAATTATTATTATTATTATTATTATATATATATATATATATATATATATATATATATATATAATATCAAATATAAGAATAGTAATTTTATATACTAATAAATATATAAAATATCAAATTTATATACTAATAAATATATAAATATCAAATTTATATATTCTTTATTTGGAAAATATAAAAATTATTTCAAGAACTAATATATAATTTTTCATAAAATCCATCTTATTTCTTCCCTTCTTCTCTCTCATTTCCGATGAGACATTGCTGCCGCTATCCTTAACAGACCCTCCGCTCACTGTAAATTTATGGATAATGACTGAAAACATGTCGAAAACAAGTATATCAATAGAAACCAACCGGTAACCATTTAAATCTCAACAGAAAATGAACGAAAAATTTCTGATTAGATTTCTTAGCAGTGACAATTCAAATTTTGATCGAATATTTGTTAGACATGCAGAAGTCCAATGAAGAAGAACGGGAAATCGAAAGCTTTTAAGAAATGCAAGTTGGAGTTTGTTGGCTCAGTAGCTCTGAAATGAGCGAGCTTTAGTTGTCATCCATTATTGCGACTTGCTATGTGGTTGTACCATATCATTCCTGATTTTCAATAAATTAATTAAGGATGATTATTTTTTTTTAAATCAGCAAATTGGTAAATAAACATAAAATAGTGCTATTTATTGAATTTATTAAATGAACATAAATTAGTGCTGTTTATTAAATTTTCTTGCAGAATTAGCAGCGGAGTCAACAAAGAGTTCTGGTTATGATGATTTTTATAAAAAGGTTTGCCAAATTCCTTCGTCAAGAAGGTAGTCTCAACAAATTGCAAGTTTTGTTCCATGTCAATGAACAATGATTATATATATAATCAACATAATTATCAATATCATTCATTTAAATGCATCATCTAAAAGATTATATTTTTATTGAAGCCTAGAGGTTTTCTTTCCTGTGAATGTGAGGTCAATAACTACTTTAACAAAATATATACTTTAATAATGAAATAGGAACTTTCACTAATCATCCTCACTTTTTTCCTATAATTTTCTTCAGATGGTCTCACATGCACTAAAAAGACAACCCACTTCCACAAAATGACAAGGGACAATTTGATCCACTTTCTACCCATTATATCAACTTTCCTTATTATTTTAAAACCCTCAATTGCCCTTAATAATTTCTGACCAAAAACAGTATATCAAGTTCAAAAAAACTTACAGTATTTGTCCTTCGAATTGAGATATGTAGGTCACAACAAAAAGATAATAGATAACCCACGATACATAACACAATTCTTAAAACACCTTGATCTTAAATTCCTGTCATCTAAAACAATGCTGGAAGTTTCTCGTGGAAAAAATTAAGGCATTTTAAGAAGTCGTAAATATGCCCATCTCTACAATAACCCAAATCTTGCAGCTAATGCATACATGACTGGTATACAACAACCCAAATCCTCTTACTAATGCATACATGACTGGGAACAAATCAACAATAGCAGAAAACATTGACAATAGAAAATCCGACCCCTCTTTCAAACAATAAGAATAGTCCAAAGTTGCAGAGAAATCACCTCCTTTTCCTACCACGGATTGTAGAGTTTTGAGGCTCCATCAGATTCACATCACTGCAAATATAAATGATCCAGGTTCAGGTACTTGAATTTCCAAAGAGGGCTCATGTTAAGTATTCACAGGCAAATGACTCACCTCTGCATCTTCACCCCCATCAGCTTTGCCAGAGATTTCCATTTTCTGGTCCTCTGCCAAAACATAAAACATATATTATATTATGTTGTAAAGTACCAAGACAAGCCCTTCATAACTTGATAGCCTCAACCCAAACCAACTTGAAGGTTTCTAGATATAATGGACAAGGTTGAACCATTTATTTTCAAAATTCACATATTAATTACATAAATGAAATTTTATAAGAGAAGAAAAGGATAGAACAGAATATATTATTTGTCATTCTTATCAAAAACATTTTCTTTTCTCAAAAGGTTATTTTATTTAAAGTTATTTGTATTATCTATCATTTATTTGAGCTTCAGGTTTACGTTCAGAGTTCAGATCATACTACACTGTGCACATCTATAAATGTGGGTTAACATATTTAATAAGTTTAGAATGGATAAAAACAAAGTCATTGATGTGTCAACCTCGGTGTAGAGAAAAAGATGACCCACCACCATGCATCAAGAATTGAAATCATATATTTATCTGATAGCATGGAAAACAAAGGAACATTTGAAGAAGCCGGAGTCATATGGCTCCAAGCGAAAAACAAGTACATCAAGACCAATTAGCCAAGGAAGAATTCACAAGATCACAATGAAGCCTACAGTTAAAAAATTCAAGTGTATGAAATACCTCCATCTTCAGGAATGTCAGAAGTCCACAGAGTTAGGTTATCCCTCAATAGTTGCATGATCAAAGTGCTATCCTTGTAAGATTCTTCATTCAGAGTATCCAGTTCTGAGATAGCTTCATCAAAAGCTTGCTTTGCAAGGTGACAGGCTCTGACGGACCAAAACAGATCAAATGAAAATGTGTATGTATTTAACTTAGCAAATTTGAAGAATATGTAAATGCAAGAACATCTCATTCTCACTAATATAGGAAAGCTACATTCAGCATACCTTTCAGGTGAATTCATGATCTCATAATAGAAGACAGAGAAGTTGAGAGCCAGACCCAATCGAATAGGATGGGTAGGAGGTAAATCATTCTCTGCTTCACTTGAAGCAATCTGCAAACCAAAAGTAAATATATTAAATGATTAATAACAACATTAGTTCGCAAGAATAACATTTCTGAAGAAAAAAGATAAGCAAATAATAGAAAATTTAATAAATACAAATCCCAGTTTCCCTTTCTCATTCTAAGACTAAACAGAACCTATTGCTTTGATACCTAATTGTACTCTTCTTTTTTATTGATTTATAGTTTCTTTTCCATGACTTTACTGCTGGACAGCGTGCTCAAGAATCTCTAAATTGTTGTGGGTAAGAATACCCTAGGATGTGAAAAAAATAAATAAAGCAACTATTACCAAGCATTTTTTAAAAAATTTAGATTTAGACAATCTTCCCCAAGTAAACACACTATCAACTAATAGAAAATGTATTTACCTGTACCTAAATTTACGAGTTTAAACTGAAAAACACTCATGGAAGTAGCTAAGTAACTTCCACTTAAAATATCTTTTCTACATTACATAGTTGTAAGAACAATCCCATAGCACAGAAGAAGAAGTTCACTCCACTCCACCACTACCCTTTTCATTCACCCCATAAAGAATGCAAGTAATTACTTCCAAGAGAATGTAGTAATTAATCCACGGGTCCTATAAAACCAAGAGGCACATGGAAGAAACATCTATTTTTCCAACTCTAAAAAATGCAAAGTGCAAATTAAAAACAAGAACATTTCATATTCTTTTCGGGTAGAAAGAGGTTCATATCAAAAAAATTATAGTATTTGAATAACTTAACTTTGGATAAATAAATGGAAATCAGTTCTTCAATTAAACATAAATTGGATAACTAACATGCCAATGAAGTAGCTTCACTCAAGGATTATATCATATTTCAAAAATTCAATGACAACTAGCTAAAAAGAAAGAGGAAAAAATAAAAAACCTGGTATGCCTTAAGTGACTGATCGGCTGCTTCTTTCTTCTCATTATCAGTATAGAACTCTGCTAGATATCGATAATAATCACCTTTCCTAAAATCAAACCATGTATATATATATTTTTTCTCAATTAGAACTTTCAAAAAATAAAACTCCGTTAACAAAAATCAAAATAAACAAAATAGATAAGTGAATCCAATCCATACATCTTATAGTAAAACACTTTGGATTCAACAGCTGTAGAAGATGGAATGAGATGTTCATTAAGTATCCTCATAATATCATCACAAATTTTGGTCAACTCTGCCTCCACTTTCTTCATGTACTCTTTAATTCTCTTAACATGTGATTCATTTCCTTTGGACTCCTCCTTCTGCTCGATCGATGACAAGATCCTCCACGACGCCCGCCGTGCGCCGACCACATTCTTATAACCAACGGAAAGTAAGTTCCTCTCCTCTACTGTCAATTCAACATCAAGTTCCGCTACTTTTTTTATCGATTCCACCATTTCTGCACAAAATTAGCCAAAAGCTGTTCATATATTGTCTCAATCAAACAGAAAATAAACAAAAGCATTAATAAAACTAGAAAATCCAAGGAAAAAAAAAGAAGGGAGAAGACAAGGAGAGAAACCTTCATAGCGTTCGGCTTGCTCGGCGAGCTTAGCGACATAGACAAAGTGTTCGCGGTCGTTAGAAGAATCCATGGCTGATTTCTGCAAAATGAGCACAGTTTTGTGTTTGAAAGGGCAGTGAGAAAGTAAAGGTTAGTATAAAGAGAGAAGGGGGGTTTAGAAGGAGGGGTCAGCTGTAGGTGCGATGATGATGAGTTGGAGCTTATTTGGTCCATCCTCTGCTCATCATTACTACAAAAGTGGGGCCTTTTTACGCTTGATTGAGCCTTCACATTTTCAGTATTCGAACAAAGCTGTGATCTGTGATTATCCCACGCTCTAATAAGAACTTTGACTGTGTGAGTGAACCTCTCAGTGAATGACACGTGCTCTTTTAACATTAGACCAAACTTTACATGATTGACTATTTTCAATTTATTTTCACCTTTACCAATTAACTAATTTCACGCTATTTTAAAAATAAAGGATCAAATTAAACATTCACTAAAATTTAAGGACTAATTTATAACTAGTCTCCCCAAAATTTAAAAGCAAACACTTAAGCATACACGTTGGATGAAGGAGATGACTAAAGTATTGTTCCATTCAAGTATCTGAAATGTACTTTGCAAAAAGTATATTTGCAAGAAGTTAATTTCGTAAAAAATTTGAAATTAAAGACATTTAGTTAATGTATTAAGTTCCTAAAAAATATTATTTCAAAATTACCCATATAATATTCATATAAAATAATAAAATTAAAAAATAAAGGAATAATTATTTATAAGTATTTAAGTTTTTGCATAATATACTCTAAAATCTTTTTATTTTAAAAATTGTATTAATAGGTCTTCATAGTTTTAAAAATTATACTATTAGATCATTCCGTCCAGAATGAACGTTAAGTAATTGTTAAGTTGAATTAAAATGACATTTTTACTCTCTCTTACATATTATAACCTAAAATGCTCAAACTTGCTTGCAGCCGTCTCCTTTTTTCTTCTTTGTTGTTCTTCTTTCTTTTTTTTTCACAATCTATTTTTCCTTTTCTTTGTTCTTCTTTTTTTTTTCACAACCCATTTTTTCTCTTCATTGTTCTTCTTCTTTTTTTTTTTTTTTCATAATCTATTTTTCCTCTTTTTTTTCTTCTTTTTTCTTGGCTTCAGATCTGTTCTTATTAATTTGAGAAAGCAAATTAAAGAGAGGAGAAGAGAATGATGAAAGTGAAGAAGCAAATCTTTTTTATTTTTTCCATTAATGCTTCTAATATTTAATTTTTTCCTTTCAATTTGTATTTGTAATGAATATTGATTCTGAACTTAGATTTTTCATTTGATTTTGGATTTGAGTATTTAATTTCTTCTCTTCTTTTTTTCTTTTCTAGGATTTGTTTTTGGGATTTCTTTGAAGTTGTGCTTTTGAATTAATTTTTTTTTTCAATTGCTTTGGATAATTAGCTATTCAATTTGTGTTTTCCATTTGATTTGCTGTGAATCAAACAAATCATTTGGGTTTGCTTTTGATCGAATAAAATCTTCTATTTCTTTTTGATTTGGTTTCCATCAAACTTGTCTTAATTTTCATGATATTTACAAACTGAACAAATCTCCAAAATATTTTATTTTTTGGATTAAAATAATGCTTGGAATGTTTGAATAAAAATAAATGCTGATGAAGATGAGAACAATTATGATTAAAATGTTTTTCTGACTTTATTTTATTCTCAATATGTTTTTTTATACACAAAATTTTAGATCTAAAACTCTTTTTTTTTCTTGTTAGTTTTTAGAATGCAAAAGCAAAAAATTATAAGAAAGAATGAGATTCGAGACTTCTATCTGTCATGAAACCCAGAATTTTTCCCTTCTCAATCAGGTGACAAAATTCATCTTCCATGATAAAATCCAGAATTTTCCAAAGCAACCGAATCCATAAAATATTAAAACCAAGACATATGATTTTCTAAGAACGCAAAATGAATAAGTAAATTTATAAACTGTTTTCCATTGATGTTTTACGAATGCAAAATGATGAACGGAGAAGAAGATGAAATTGAGAGAGATGAAAAAGGGGAAATGAGGGAGAGAAAAATAGGGAAAATGAAGGAGAGATGAAAGAGGAAAATTAATGTTGTAATTATAAGTGTCGTTGGTTTCTAATATATAAGGGAGGGTAGTTTTATCATTTTTAAAAAATTTAATACAATCGTTTAACTTTTTCTGGACGAAAAGACCTAATAGTATAATTTTTGAAATCATAAGGACTTCTTAATACAAATTTTAAAATAAAAAGACCAGATTATATTACGCAAAATTTTAGAAACCTATAAATAATTATTCCAAAAATAAAAGATAAAATTTTATCGTTTATAACTCAGGAAATACATTTCCTTCCGTTAAAGTTGTTTACTTCACAGGAAGTTCAACTTCCTTAGTTTATTTAACCCCAACCAAACGATACGTAAGACACTAATGTGGATAAGCATCAATCCATTGCATGATTCAATTGTCGATGTTTTTAAATTTTGGAGAGGTCAATTACAAATGATCCATGAATTTAAGTGCATTTTTAATTTAGTACTTATTTTTAGATTACAATGAAATTGGTGGATAAATAAAGAGTTAAGGATGATTTTAGTTTAAAGTTTAACATAGGAAAAATTATAATTTTAGACCTAGGTTTTTATATATTTGTTGTTATGATATTTGAATTAGAATTTTTTACTCTCGTATTTTGTTACCATCGGACATTTTTGTCCATCAGTTAACTTTTAACCAACCAATTTTCTGTTAAGTATGTGAAACCCTTTGTTTTGGGCTTATTGAGAAATTTATGTGCTAAAATTGTAAATTTGACAATTTCAATTTAAAAAGAAAAAATGAAAATGCAGATCGCATATGGCAGAAGCCTAACCGTAAATGCAGCAACGCTAGCCAACCACCGCCGTTCGATTACGCCAGCACCGATTGTCACAACCGGAAGCAAGTTCGTGACTGGCAAACTTTCTGGTCACCAAAAACTCCATGAACGACAGCCTAGAGATGGAGAACCATTCGGTTCAATATATCTCAATTCGGATCGGTGAACTCCAGTTGCTCGTCTCCACCAATAATGGCGTCTACCAGAGTTGAGGATGCTTACGTTTGGCCTATTGGAGAATTTCATGTCGGTTGGTGATCAAAAGGATGGACAGCGGCAGCGATTTGAAGACAAATTGTCATCGGTGGGCATGGTAACACTGAAACTCTATATATTTGATTTTTAGCTTTCCGGCCACCGCATCGCGATTTGATACCTGAAAACTCATCGGAGAGAAACCTAATGACTAATGGCCTTCGCTTGACGGTTTAATGGCGGCAGGAGCTCAGTTGAGCAGAAATAGTGATTTTCAAGTACTGACCGACGATTGGCTCTGAAGGAAGAGGAAGAAGCTCTGCCACAATTACATTTTAGTCTTTCTTTTTTTTAGTTTTTTCAAATTATATGTTGATATTTGTATTATTAAAGTACTTTTTGTATAATTTTATTAAAAATGATACATCTTTAAAAACAAAAGAACAAAAATGGTAGAATATTTTTGGGATGAAATGCATAGTTGGGGTGAAATTCATATGATTCAATTGCATAGTATAATATAATGTAATTGTAATAAGCTTATATGGTTGGACATGTAATTGAATGGGCCATTTAATTTTAAAAATATTTATCTAATGTATTTATATTGCAAATCTGTGTTTTGTCGGTGAGTTGGATTTATTTTTGAACGCTATTTCCTCATTTATATATTTTTTGCTCATTTTAGGTGATGAATCTAGCCGTACATGTCAATTTCGAACCTCTAGTTTGGATGTTAAAGACATGGTTAGTAAATGGTTTTGTTTTGGGTGGTCTTTTGGACAAAGGGAAAGGCTCTCTCTGTGTTGCGGTGTTGAGAGGGTGCTACTAAGGCTGCAAGTCTCCCTGTCGCGGTGTATTGGTTGTTTTCAGTTGTATTGTTGGTAAGATTTGGCATCAAGTTATGCCTGTGTCTATGTATTTGAATTTTTACGGAATATAAGTTATTGTATTCTTTTAAAAAAAGGCATTCAAATATATAAGTATTGGAGATTTTTTTTTTCCAAAAAAAAAAATTATTTTTATTGATGTAGCAATTATATTAGAGACGGGTCCAAAAAAAGGCATTCAAATATATAATACTACTTAATAGTTGAGTCTCACAATTTAAGTTAGATTGGGAACTGACATATTTAGTTAGAAATGCATTTTATATATTTGGAAAGTTTAATTAAAAATATGGAATTGGCTTGAAATATAAAAATGCATGTTTAGATGAACCTATTCGAAAAACATGAACCAATTTAAAAGCAAGAATGGAGATTAGAGAATATTACAAAAGTTTTAGTTGTATAATTTTATAGAACCCAAAAAATGAAGAAAAGGTACCGAAAATATGGGAAAAGCAAAAATGAAATACAAGGCAGAGGAAAATGTAACATATGGATGTCAAAAGCCTAACCACAATACTAAGAAGACGTTAAAAATAATATGGTGAAGTTACAACCTAAAGGACTACAACCCAAATATCACTCATTTACCAGAGTTGCTGCTGGAGAAATCCTCTGCTTTTCAGATCAAGTCAGCTATGAACAACGGTTAGAAGCCAAAATTTGGAGCTAAAACTATCCCAGAATGAACGATCATAATGCGCGTCAATTGGGAATTCTTTTTAGTATCTTGTACATGCCGAACACATTCTTCTCTTGCCACAAGTGAGGAATAAAAAATGATCTGTACATGGGAGGTGAGAGCTCCCTGTCTAGATAAGGGAATGCTGCAATAGGCTGAACCACATTGTCTTAGCACAATCATATAAGCAAACAACAAGAACTAGAGAGAGAGAGAGAGAGAGAGAGAGCGAGAGAGATTTACCTCCCAAGTTGACAAGTCACTTCCACGAAATGGGTAAGGTCGATTAAGATGAAGTTCTACTAGGAAAGTACAACTATCAATATTCTGGACCTGTAATTGAATGAAAGAGTATTATTTTATTTTATTTTATTTTTGAGTTATGAATGAAAGTGTTATTGATTAAGCTGCATAATAAGATAATCATGAGAAAGCAAAAGTGGAATCGCTAATTAGTTACATATTGCCCATCAGCTGCCTTGTTCTTATTGTTAAAATATGGAGGAGCTGCTGCAGTACCACCCAGGGTTGAATTAAATGGGAATGGAAGAAGACCTCGAAATCCGTCATCAATCCACCGTATCTCACTGACATAATCAGGCACAAAGAATGATGAAGGGAAGCGATGCCATTCGCTTCCAACACAAAGCACAGAACCTGAAACTTGCAGCAGCCAAATTAGGACGTATTTTTTTATAATAACACCAGATAAGTTAACAACTTGCACAAATTAAAGGACATAAAGAGACCTACTAAAGTTCTGGGTACAGGGGAAAATTGCAAGTCGGAAACAACACAAGCACTTGCACTTGATAAATAATAGGTAACCATAACCGTAATCAGCATGCATTACCAGATTTCATGAAATAACAGTTCAGATTGCTCAAGGTAATGGTCATGAATGCTACATTTAATAAAAATGCGAAAAGCAAAAAATATTTCATATAGGATAATCGAGAGTTAAAGTGTGATATTTTGAAGACAGATGGCTTCTGTGTTGTTAAATTTATAAGCATTATTATACCTAACATAACATTGAACACAATTCACTTTGTCCAACACCGAAGTTAAATAGCAAAGTTTTCCATAACTTGAGACTAGAAAAACATAAAATAAAACTTCCACTTGAAAAGTCACAAAAAAAAAAAAAACAATGAACAGATGACATATATTAGTGCCAAAAAGAAAATTTCGGGGCCTACTACACTAACTGTAAAATTTTCATGATATGTTGTATCAAGAACTAATGCAAGGTCTTGATTTATACCTGATCCTGCATCATCATGATGCTCCAAAATTTTGTAAGCCTCAATAGGAGCACCATAACCATTAATCAGAGAGAATGTACGTGCATGGGAAGCACACAATATGAGGCCCAGAGCCACAGGTCTAAGGACTTTAGCTATCTGCACATAGAAACACCGCAAGTTTATTGCCCTTAAATAGAAAAAGGAGTATACAGATGGTAATTGCAATTATGATATCCAAAATTTTTCAAATGTTAATTTTAATGTCCAAACTTATTATTTTGGGGCATTGCTGACTGGAAGGTTTTTTTTTTTTTTCTCCTAACTAGGCGTATTTAACCTAAAAGCTAAATAGCTATTTACCCTCAATTAATAGTACAACCACATCACCCTTCTATCCGTTTTAGTGTTTTTCCTTCACAACTTTAATTTCTTCTTTCAAAAGGTTGATAGAGATTAGGACATTTTAATTTTTTTGGTAAGGGGAAAGTAATGAAAATGGATAAAACAAGAAAAGTTAATAAAAGGGGATTGCAGTGGTACTATTTAGCGGGATAAATAAGTAGATTTCGAATTTCAATAATACACTTAATTGCACCAACATATGAAAATCAAAAGGCAGTTAGTACCAACAGAATTGGTATCCCTATATTGGCAGTCTACCTTAACCAGTAGAGAATTGTCATAGGGATTAAATCTGTCCCGGAAAAGATCAGGAAAGCTCTCAATGACCGCAGAAGCAGCAACACAAACAAGAGGATATATTGGATATAGGAACCTGCAATTGCCACTTGTTTGGTTATAATATACAATTGGCCTTCATTTTCTACCCTAGAGCATGAACCAAACCATAATAACACATGTGATTCACATCAAGATGACAATACATGCATTTAGACTGTAATCCCTTGGAGGAGTTCTACAAACAAAATAGTGGAAATTATGTACAGTACTGAAGGATAGAATAGGACTAATGTTGTTTGTTTAGGAAGGATCTTGTAGAAAATATGATTGTATAAGCAAAAGCATAGACTATGCAGCGCACTGTGATTGATCCACATGTGAAAATTATACACCACATATAAAGAATAATTTTACCTCCCCCCTCACTTATAATTTAAATTTCAAACATATGGCATGAATGAAGCATTACTCATAAACAAACTACTAACAAAACTAGACATATGATGCTCAGCAGTGAGTTTCAGAAATTCCACCACAAGCAGCAAAAGATAAATAAAGAATACCTTTCTTCTTTGTGGGGCTGTAAAGACATAAATCCCAGCCAAATATAAAGAGGTGACACCACAATCAGCAAGTCTGGAGCATACTTTCTCCTTGCAATTGGAAAAATTCCAAGGAAGAGCAAAGCCAAAACAAAACACAAGTTAAAGTTGTTAAAACCATTCTTCAGATAAAATAACGGCCCTTCAACCCCATACAAGTGACTCTCACCACCTCCTAACACATTGTATATCAAAAGATTCAGAACAGAAGATGTCCACCTTCCATAATAGAGATGGTCAACAAGAACTGAAAGCACCTGAAAGAATTCAGCTCCTTAAATTATAAGATGGACAGAAATTGCATAGCAATATACCAATATAATATATCAATCCACACTAGATATGAACATAAGAGCCTATTTGGCAAAATTAGTTGTTTGAATATCATTTAACTATTTGAGTAGTAGTTAGCTGTTTTTAGTATTGGTTAACGAAACAAAAAAAGCTAAGAAAATTAAGCTTTTTTAAACTGCTACTTAAATCTCTAAAAGCTACCTTAAAAGCCATGTACCCGAATACAACAAAAATAGTGTTTTGCATTAAAATCAAAAGGTATGTGGAAATTGTTGCTGAATACAACCTAAACCTTACAGAGTTAGAAAAGTGATTCAGCAATTAAAGCAGTGATGAACTTACAAGAACTGCAAGAGAGGCGATTGCACCAGCTAAAAATGTTCTCTTGAAACTTCTAGCCAATGAGTAGAATGTAATTGGCAGGAAAGCCAAGACCGAGAAAGGCCAACCAAGGATTACCCCAACTGCTGCGATAGCAACAGCGGTAGCAGGTTTCTCAAGAAGAAATAACCCTGAAGAAAGACTCATGGCATACATAGAGAATGAACTTGGCAGAAAACCTGGAAATCAGACACACAAGGACAAAAAAGACAGTAAAAGTAAATGATGATTAGTTTGAGAGACAAGAATATAACAATTCAAATCATCATCTGTAGTTTAAGTGGTCAATTGAATCTCATGAGCATGTATATTTAAGCCGATTGTATTTATTACCAGGAAGCACATGGGAAGAAATATAAAGTCACATTCAAGAAAGACAACAAGCTCAATTAAGAAGGCTTACGCACTTGTACTAGCGAAGAAACAACCACTGGTTAAGCATAGCATAGCAAGTGCATAAGAAGAAAGACGTTTGCCATACTTCCTAGAAAGAGCAACTACCAGAGTGGCATCAGCAATAACAGAAATGAGACCAAGGAACAGTCTTACTGCATAGAATACTCTTGCCTGTTAATATACAAATAACCATTTAAAGCTTACATACAGTTTCAATCACCATTAACATAAATTCAACAAATCAAAAGCATCTTACTTTATCCATTCCATAGAACCAAGAAGCTGGCAAACCCACTAGTTCATGGAAGTTAATATACAAATAAGATCGTAGAGCATACTGAGAGCTGAAAGTACCAAAATCAAACGCCACAATTAAAATTAAATTCTCTTTCTAAAATTCATCCAACAGTAGGGACTAGAGAAAAGAAATAGGATGAGAAAAAATGAGTACCCGTATTCCCAAGTTTGAAAGCCGGAGTTATAGAGAAGATAATGGAGAGGCTCCCAGTAGTTGAAAACCTCATCGCAATCGTGTATGATGTTTGATGAAGCGCTCATGTACCTTAGCATTCCCAAAGCAAGCAAAGGCAGGAACCATCCCATTCCTTTGCTCTCCTCCTCTTCCGATCTCCCAGGTTTGTCAGCCTTCATGTAGGATTCCGACGACGATGACGTCGTATCCGATCGCGCCGGACGGCGCTGCCGCATCGCTAGTGCCATCGATGATATCCACTCTCGCTTCTGTGTGGACAAATATAGTAGAGAGATCACAGTAGCTCCGCCAGGGCGGAGAGTGTAAATATATGATGATTGATAGAGTGATACCTTCCTCTGTTACAAAGAAAGTAGAGAAAGGAAATGATTTATGATGCGGGTAGTAGTACCAAGTTCGGGTTACTAAAAAAATTAGATAAAATAATTTTAAAAATTTAACTGAAGTTGGAGAGAATTTATATACAGTTTTCAAACTAATTTTAAACTTTAAATTTAAATAACATGCAGAATAACCTAAGTGTTAATATGGATTATTTTTATTCACTTGCCACCTTCAGAATATTGAAACCAAATTAAGTACAATTTAAATGTTTATTTAATACATTTCGATAGATATTATCTTTTTTAGTTTTGGAATTTTTAAAATTTTAAAGGACAATAATGGTCCTTTTAACCATACAAGAAAAAATATAAACCAGTTTAACAAATCACATTTTTAATTAAAAAAAATCAAAAATCAAAACAAAAATGAAAAACACGATCTTTGAACATTACCTGAATATGAGTTGTTCATGAATTGGATTCGTGTTCAAAATGAACAGTTATAATTTATTTTTACACTTAATTTAGAGATATAAACTAAACATGAGGGAACAATATTTGAATATGTGTTGAACATGAAGCAAAATTTAGGCAGTGGAGGTATTTCTGGGTTTTTTTATACGGTGGGTCATTTTTGTCCATAAATGTTCAAAAAACAGTCAATTTTTTCCTTTAAAACTTGGAGAGGAACATTTTTATCTTGATCCAAATTTTAGCCAATGTTTGTAGGGCCCAAAATGATCGTAACAAGTAGGACCGCAAACGAACCGAACCGAGTCGAGTATTGTGCTGCTCGAGTTCGGCTCGTTTTAAATTTCATGAGCTCGAGTCGAGCTCGTGTTAAATTCCACGAGCTCGAGCTCGAGCTCGAGCTCGAGCTCGGCTCGCGAGCTTAGTTAGTTTTGAGACTCGCGAGCTTAGCTTGTTTTAGGTTCGCGAGCTTGATTGTTTTATGTTGCTATTCAAGCTCGAACTCGAGCTCGCAAATAAGCTTGAATTCGAGCTCGTCTCGAGCTTAAGTTTTAGCTCACAAATAAGCTCAAGCTCATTTTCTACTGCTATTCGAGCTTGTGTTCGAACTCCTTAAGAGTTAGTCAAAAATCAAGAAAATTCATTTTTAATGTCGTTTCAGCGAGAAAATGAAAATAGCAATTTCCGTGAAAGAGAAATGAAATAGCAAAAAATGAAGTGGGGAGGTGGGTGGCTTGGTTTAAGCATATTTTTTAGTTTGGTACCAAAATTACGTCGTTTTGATAGGCTCGCGAGCTTATTTAACGAGCAGCTCGTGAGCCGATTAAACGAGCTACTCGCGAATTTTTTTAAACGAGCTGTTCGTAAGCCTAACTGCTCGGCTCGTTTATTAAACGAGCCTAAATTTTCGGCTCAAGCTCGGCTCGTTTATTATCGATTCAAGACTCGAGTCGAACTTTTATCGAGCGAACACCGAACCACTCGTGAACGGCTCGGCTCGTTTGCCGCCCAACTAACAAGTGATTAGGGGATATATGGAAATTCAGCAGCATATGTTTTTCATTTTGTAAAAACAGATTCACGGCTAAAAGAAAAAGAAAAGATAATTTAAAGTTTGAAAACATTTTTTAACTATCTTGTTGAAAAAAGTGGCACAAAAATATACAATAAGTCTAAATTTTTTCATAATTTATATAAAAACCATATAATAATTGAATAAAAAATACGTTTCTAATTTTTTTTTCTCTAAATGATATTTTTTATCTTATTTTGCTCATAGTGAATGTATTAAGATAGATTTTGGTTGTGAATCTAAAAGGAAGGGATTGAGTAGCTCATCTGTCCCAATCCGCTCGTACTGGGAATCTCAAATCTATTTTGGGTCTATAACACTCCTGGCTACAAGTGACAATTCATGTACTTGTTCTATTCTATATTTCTTATTGGCAGTTACTATTGTCAGCTTCGGACAAATAACAGATAGAGATTGCAAAACAATAGTAATTGTAATAGTCCAAAAGATTATTCATTGATATTATAGTTGCTTTCATGTGTGGCCACCGCAAAAACTGCATGGCGCCAAGGGGTAGTACTCAAGTACAGCAAAGATCATACAACTAAACAATGCCAAGCCAAACTTTAAACCTCAAGGTGGATAATTTAAACACTATCCACATAAATTACATATAATTAAGGCAATTTGGCAAATCCTATATAAAGAAAGGCCATGAGCAGAAAATGGAAACAAACAACATTCGAGGATTTCATTTAACCGGTGTTCTGCATTCCAGCAGCAATTCCCTTCATTGTCAAGATCAGGGTGTCCTCTAAACCTGGAGCATACTCGCTTGTTGGATTTAACTTCACAAGTTCATCAGCCGGTTTGCTTGATTCCATAATTTCCTTCGAGATGTGTGGCCTGACGGTCACATGGAAATCCGGATCACGGATTCGTTTTAATGTATACGCCTGGCAAACATTGAGGGTTGTGATGTATGAATCACGCAGCCGCAGTCTTTGTTTCAAGTATGGATCTCCCTCGAGAAGATCCTTGTGTCCAGCAATCTGGAATAGTAAAACACGAAAGCAATGAATTAAAAAGTGATTTTTCTTCTCTTTTTTTGTACAACTAATACTTCATTGATTCCCAGCGAGTTTACCTGGAGGAGATGTTTCTTGGTTTCCTCATAGTCGACCCTCAACCGCTCACCAAAGGACCATAGCTCCTCAGAAACAAGGAGTTTGTCGTACAAGGCAGCTATACCTGGGTCTCCCTTGGCAAACACCATTTCTACCAAATCAAGGGTGACCCTAAAGAAGGGCCATTCATTATACATCTCTTGCAGCATGTTGAGATTCTTAATGTCTTTCTCAATTACATGTTTGAATGCTGGTCCAAAGCCTAGCCACACTGGAAGATGGAATCTAGTCTGAGTCCAGGCAAAGATCCATGGGATTGCACGAAGAGATTCAATACCCCCGCTTGGCTTTCGCTTTGATGGACGGCTTCCAATGTTCATTCTACCATACTCCAACTCTGGTGTGGCCTA
This sequence comes from Croton setiger, assembly GCA_948099555.1. Taxonomy (NCBI): domain Eukaryota; kingdom Viridiplantae; phylum Streptophyta; class Magnoliopsida; order Malpighiales; family Euphorbiaceae; genus Croton; species Croton setiger. The sequence continues at coordinate 17,157 of CANUEY010698363.1, read as the reverse complement.
CGGTCATAAGCATATAAATATTATTTTTTTTAATTACTCTTAACAAAAAAAAAAAAAAAAAAAACAAAAAACCAACAAAGCAAAAAGATGCTTGTTTCACTTACAAGGCGGAAATATTCAACAAAGCGTGGTTCTTTGAAGACAACAGTGCGGTATGCATCTGTAGCAACAACTGCCATTTGATCCATCAGCTTACGCCATTCTGGTTTTGGGGAGATTGGCGGATGCATACCATGCTCCAGAGTTGCGGCAGTGAAACGCTGAAGAGTTCTAAAGCACAAATGTTCCTCTCCAAATGATTGCTCAATAACTTCACCTTGGACGGTGACACGGAGCGACCCATGAATTGTATCCGGTGGCTGAGACAATATAGCAAGATGGGTAGGGCCGCCACCTCTTCCAACTGTACCACCACGACCATGGAACATTGTGAGCTTCACACCGAATTGCTTAGCTACCTTTATAAGCTCCTCCTGAGCCTTATATAACTGCCAGGCTGCAGAGAACCGTCCAGCATCTTTACCAGAATCTGAATAACCAATCATAACTTCTTGTTTTCCATTGATGCGGTTCCTGTACCAATCAATGGAGAAGAGGCGAGCCAAAGCAGCAGGAGCAGCCTCCAGATCTGCAAGCTTCTCAAACAGGGGAACTACTCTTAATGGCTGCTTCACATGACATTCACGTTGCAGAAGTTCAACGGCAAGCACATCTGATGGTGCAGTTGCCATGGAGATGATGTATGCTCCAAAGTTATCTGCAGGAAGTTCTGCTATGACATGAAAAGTATCCAAAACATCAGCAATTTCCTCAGTTTTTGGAAGATCAGGACCGAACAGGGGGCGCTTCCCACTGAGTTCAGATAAAAGCCACTCTTGTCGCTTTTCTTCAGACCACTCCCGATAGGAGCCGATTTCCAAGTGCTTGGTGATTGCATCAATGACATCGGTATGACGGTCTGATTCTTGTCTAATATCAAGCCTAACTAGTGAAAGTCCAAATGTTGAAACTTGCCTCAAGAAATCAAGGAGGCTTCCATCAGCGATTGGGCGGTCGCCACAAGCACAGAGTGACCTGTAACACAGTTCAAGAGGCTCCAAGAACTGCGCGAAATCATAAAAAAGTTCAGTCCCATTTCAACATGCAGTTGCGTTTTGTTCCACGTCTAAATAACACAGTTTAGGATGAACCACAACAAAAACAACTATCATCTTTAAGTAGAGTTAGAAATACAGCTGAAATGTCAGCAAACAGACAGAGGTATTAAATCAAAGAAAAGACTGAGGCTGGTAGAAGGATCTTTTGGTGTCAGATTCTCAGATAAGGTAAAGAGCAACAAGGTTAAATAGGAAGGTTCTACCACTTGTATTTTGTCAAAAAAAAATAAGGGATGCTGGTTTCTGAAAAATCATATTTAGGGAGCCCGAGCTATTATGGAAACCAAAATATATAAAAAAGCATAAAATTTAAAATAAATATACCTGCTCAACATTAGTGAAACTAGCCTCCTCTGGGATTTCTGACATACCATGGGATAATAATTGACGTGACCGTTCACGTGTATTGTACAGTCTATCCCTCAAGTCAGCAAGAATCACACGATAGGGTTCATTTGGAGGAACTTGTTTCCAGAACTCTGCACCAAAAATGAAGCAAATGGGAATCACATTGAGAAAATACAAAACACTTTACATGACCTAAGGCACTTCCTCAGGGACTCAAAACAGAATATATGATTACAAGGAACTTTCTAATTAACATACAGATGATTGTTATGCTTAGAAAATACAGGTGAAGTCTGAGTAGGTTGAATGCCTTCCCATTCATTTTGATGGTTGAGCAGGGAAAAAAACTGACCAACCAGTATCTTATATCATTATTTAAGAGTGGAATACAAGTCAAGAACTTTTTGAACAATTCCACCTTACAGAAAAGTGTAGTTAGTTCTCTTAACCCCAAAAATTACCTATATAGTGTTTTGCATCCCTCTTTGAGGATCTGTGGAGTTCATCTGCATGAAGCCTAAGCTCATCGCTGCAACGCCACATGGACAACTGCCATGGGAAAACAAGGTAATAAATTAGCCTAACAATAAATAGCTAAGTAGAAAGAAGATGCAACGCAAACAAACAAGAAACCAATGCATGATTTCAATGAAAATTAAGAGTAAATATTAGTTAAAAACCTCAAACATGAGATCCTCAATTTGGGAATAGTATAGGTTAGCAGCCATCATTCGAGCCAATAAGCATACATCCCGTGTGACCTCAGGAGTTACTCTTGGATTACCTGTATCTCATAAAAAGTAAAATGATCAGAATATTGACAATGTTTAGTTTTAACTACTTCAAGACTAAGAATTTTTATTGAAAAAAAAAAAAAAACTTTCAGCAGTAAAGAAAGACCATACCATCACGATCACCACCCATCCAGGACGAAAATTGAATGAGTGGAGCATTGTAAGGAACTCTTTCATTAATCCCTATATTCTGCAAAGCAGTATCAACACGGCGCAAGAACCTTGGAACACCCTTCCAGATTGTTTCATGGAAGTAACTCATTCCTGCCCTCATCTCATCTTGGGGAGTTGGAGGCGTCCTTCGAATCTCATCTGTACGAAATGCTGCTTGAATCTACATTAGAAGAAATTATGGACATTAGTGAAACCCCAATCAACATTTCATTAGATATACCAAATACAAGCTTTGATGCTGATAAAGGAAACATCAGAATGTGAGAATCACCTCTCTCTGTAAGGCCTCATCTAGTTCCTGCTTATCATCTGGAGTAATGTCTTTGGCATACAACTGAGCCAAACAATTCCTTATCCTGGAGGATGAGAACACAAAACAGGATTGATTGAAGATGTTATGAAATTTGTAACCAAAACTAAACTGAAGCATTAAAAACTCCAGATGTAATCGAATCCTCAACATAAACTGCAAACAAACCTTGCATGCTTTTGAAGCAAAGATCTGCGGACTGATTGCGTAGGATGAGCAGTCAATACCAGATCAACGGTCTGATTCTTCAGAGCATCAAAAACTTCTTCAGGAGACTTCTTCATGTCGACAACAAGTCTCTTGATAGTTTCTTCAATGTCTGATTCAGTTGTTGCGTTGTTCTCATCTGCAAAATCTCCTTTCTTCAACTTGTTCCGACGTCGATAGGCAATCTGAACCTCCTCGGCTAAGTTAGCCAAGTTAAGCATGTGAGAAAAAGACTTAGCAATAACGATGGAGTCACCAGGATCCAAACTGGTCAAGACATTTCCAAGCTCCTGTAGTTTCTTGAAATCATGTTTCCCTTCATACTCTGCCGAAAGCTCATAGCACTCTTGAACCTAAACACACAAATCATGGAAAATCAGTATATAACTTTATCAAGATCAACTAGCCACCGGTTACCATTTCTCACTTCTTATACAGCAAAATTGTTCACTTCTCAAAATATTAGAAAATATAAGCTGCCAATCTCAAGCATCATGATCACAGTTCTCCCTGATCTCTCCAAGGAGAAAAGTTAAATCATTCAAAACAGTAATGTCAAAACAAAAAGAGCATATCTTCAATCCAAAAGCAAATGCAATGGAAAGAGAGATCAAATTTTCAAATCCAAAAACTAATTCAAAACAACACGCTGATTTAGGTAGTGACTGATACATAATTTTCTGAGTAATGTGCCTCCAAGAAACAGAATTTTGATCTGGGTATCACTTGACAAACTAATCCATTGATATTGACTCCCCTTAAAAAAAGCCAATTTCATCAGATTCGGTAATCAATCCCTTTTACACCAAAAGAAAAAGAAAATCTTTTACCAGTGGAACTTTTTATGTTAATCAAAATGGCTAAATCAGCCGAAAGGCAAGAGCCGTGAAGTTTACCGTTTCCTTGAGATCTTCACCATGCAAATCTTGAAGAATATCAAGAAACCGATCCAACAGCAAAGCATCATACTCCACCAATTTATCATCCTCACTGACTTTTCCAGGGACCAAAAGCCTAAGCTGAGCATCGATTGATGCCAGCTTCTCGAGATTCCGAGGTTGCATTGTTCACTGCTCTAGCTTCTTTCTATGCAAGTACAGAGAAAAGAAAATTAAAATTAAAATAAAAAAAAAATTAAGAAAGAAAGAAGAGGAACCCACAAAAGCAGAAGGGGAAAAATAAGGATTGAGTCAAATAGCTACAAAATCTGATCATGACCCACTAAAATTGGGCCTGTAAAATCGAGGTTTCCATACAGAAAGCCACGTGTAGAGAGAAAAGAAATGCAGGTTGAAACAAAAGACCAATGAAGTTCAAATACTATAAGATCAGAACGAACAGAGCAGCATATATAAATATATATATATATATATATAAATATAGTTACAGAGAAAGTAATGATTTAGAGTTATGAAGACAATAAAAGTACCTGAATCTGGACAAATCACTCAGATTTGATGGAAGGCTGAGAGAGAGAGTGAGGTTTGGATGAAAAGTGTAGCAGAGAGTACACTATTTATAGGCGAGAAGGATGAAAATGAAACTGACTTTAGATGAAGAAAAACAATTTCTTATTTAATTTATTTTTATTTTATTTTTTGAGGAACTTGTTTTAACTTTCCATTATGATAAATCAATGTAGATTCCAACTAAAAATAAACCAATTGATAATGGAGTTCAACAAGGATAGCTTTTTTATCCACTCCTGCCACAAAACACAAATTACTATATTTTTTATATTTTTTCAAAAATATTTAATTTCTTTTTTTTATTAAGATAAATTATTTCTTAATTACAATAAAATTCAAGATAATTTGACTATATATTATTATAGTTATTATGGAATCTTACTAATATTTTATTGGTTTACTTTTCTTAATTTTTTTATATTTATTAATTTTATGCATTAATTTTTTTTTTTTGCAAATATGCATGAAGTTATGATTATTTATTTTATGCATGTGCATATAATTACTTTATGCATAAATCTATTGATTGGTGAATGAATTATTTCATTTTATGGTTGCAAAAAGAATTGGGTCATAAATTATACAAATAAGTTAAAATTTTTTATTAAATTAAAGAGGAATTGAAAAAAAAAATTATAGGATAAGAATGTTTGAGAAAAAAGACTAACATATATTTTTATCCTGTGGTAAATTAATAATTTACTTAATTTATAAGATATATAAAAAAATAAATTCATATAAGTCTCATTTAACATATAAATTAATAATTTATGATCTATATTAAAATATTTTGTATATAATTCATAACTAAACTAAACATATTTCTAATGTGAATTTAATGTTACTTGTTTCTTTTTAAAATTAATATTACTTTGAATCTCATCTCTAATCTTTCTTAGAGCATTAAGAAAATCTGGTGTAAAGTTTTCATATTGTAAAAGAAAGTGATGTAAAGTGATTATTACTTTCAGAGCGTTTTTTATGCGAAACTTGTTCTAATTCTGCACTATCATCTTCCACTTCATCTTCTTTATTAGTTTCCATAATACTCTTAATTATTTGTTTATCCGTAGACAACTCCAAACTCGTGTTATTTTTTCTCGGATAGTTAAAAGCACTTTCAGCATTCATTGTGTTACGATAATTCAATCAATTGATTAGATTCTACAATTGATATAAATAGTCATTATCTTTTTTTTTTTCTTTTGATTTGTAAAGTTGTTTAGTATCTCTCTTTATATAGTAACTTAGTTAATGTTAGTACATGTATATGTATGGAATACTGAACATCTATCAATGAAAATAAATGAATTTAATTAATATGCATGTTTAATATTTAATATATGTAAATTAGTATTTACATATATCTAGTTTAGTATTCACATTGTACAAATATAAGTTATATACTCTATAAATTAAATAATTATAAATTTAGGCAATTGATTAATAACTCGCTAAATTAATAAATTTTCACAGTTCTGGCATTATTAATTTATAGAGTTTCGACTGTATATTGTTATCAATTGTGATTAATAATGATGATTTTAAAATAATTGGCTATTAAAATTATGCCACATTAAACTTTATTCTCGTTTCTCATGAATCAAGATAATGAAGTAATCCAATGGATTTGAAAGAAATTATCCCACATTAATTGAATGATTAAGTCACTTATTAATGACACTATATTGTAAAAATGCTGAGAATATAATACGATACTTAAAATAAAGAATATATAATAATATATTTTCGAAAAAGAAAAGAGAGATAATATAATACAATATTATTTTGTAAGAATGAATTTTACTTATATTAAAAATAAGTTGGTGTCTTTTTTTGTAATTAATAGAATATCTTTTATGTGACTAAAAAAATTACTAAAAACTACCGCAACTTTTAATAAAGAAACATGATTAAATTGTTCTTAAGTTAGTTAAGAAATTAGTCAAATTAACTAACAAATTAGTTAATGAAAACAGCTGCAGCATTGAATTTGTAGCCAAAGGAATCATAACTTATCATGTTGTTTAGAAGTTAACACCACTTATCATTTTTCTCTTTTTTTTTAGAGATCATCAGTTGAATGAATAAGATAACTTATCTGTGTGTTGATTTTTTATTTTTATTTTTATATATAATAATACTATAATATGAAAATATTCAAACCACATATATTTTGTATTATATAATAAATTATTTTTTGTGATTGTCATTGGTGACCAATGGGCTTCTCAAAAGTCAATACTAGACTAGTGGAGGAATGCATTGAAAAAATATTATTCTTTTTCTATTTATTTTAAAAAATATAATTAATCAGCTTCTTTTTAGATTTTTTTTTTTTTAAAAAGAAAGCTTTAGGATAAAATTTTCACTTTTATAATAGTTGTTTAATGGGAAGGACTTCTGTTATATATTTAATTAATTTAGCTTTTTTTTATTAAATTTGTACTACTCTTTATTAATTTAACGGAAGGATTTAACTCATAGATCACACAATAGTAGCGATCCTCTCTCATCAACAGACTCGAGTGAAAATTCAAATTCATGACATAAATCACAAATACAATATACTAACTATTAGATTAGATTTTCAGAATTCACTTTAATTTAGTAGTACTCTTTCAATTAGACCAAAATTGTATTTATTGAGAGGGTGACGTGTGAAATAAAGATGCGCATGGACGTCTTTTTTTTCTTTTTGTACGGTGGCTTTTTTTGCTGTCCATTTGTACGGTAACAGAATATGCTTAGGAAAATGCCTTTTTTCGATTGGAAAAAAAATCAAAACGAAGGTTCCGTATACTATTGACAATTTGCTACCATTATGAAAAATATATTTTTTAATTGTTTGCAAAAGGTTTAATAAGAAAGCCTTGCGTTACACGACAAAATAAAATTATGATCAAGTCCTCATAATTTGCTTTAATTCCTGATGCCATCCTTTCTAATTCTAGCCTTACAAACTTAATTACAAGTTCTAGTTTAAACAAGTTGACTCCAGCCCAATTCAAGTTTAGATAGTGTAATTTTAGAGTAAACATTAAGCAAGCTTATCTATTTGAGTTCAGGGAAAGAGAATGAGACTAATTTCATCAACAATACCCCAATTTTGGAAAATGTAACAAATGAGTATATAATTTTAATTTGTAACAACCACAAACCTCAATTTATAAAAATATAACAATTCAATACCTTTGGTCGGAATCCATACATACCAACGCCGGTAGACATGGGAAAATAATAATAATTTATTATTATTATTAAAATTGTTTTAATTCCCCACTTCATTTTAAGGGGAAAGTGTAATTTCAAAATAATTCACATGACTAGCATTAATTAAATATTTAGTCCTAAACTTGCTTAAAATAATTTATCCAAATTCAATTATTATTAGATCCGATCCGATGTAAGCTCTTTTTGAAAGTTGTATTTTAGTAAATATATACTTTAAAAAATTAAGCGAGTACTTCTATACCAATATTTTTCCTACCACCCAAATAACTGAACATAAGAAAATAGAAACAATATCACGTAACTACTCATCTTCTTCGTCATCTTTCTTCTTCTTCTTGCTACGGGCCGGGCCGGTTACGGGCCTCAGCTTGCTGGACCACGGTTAGGGGGAAAATTGAACATTAACTGAACCGCCGGTTAATCGGCGGTTCAGCGAGTTATTTTTCTTTTAATTTTTTTTAAAAAAAAAGATTAATTAGCAGTTTGAAGGTACGATTCTGACGGTTCCGGCTCAATACAGTTCACAGTTCGAAAGTAACTTGAACTTTAATCGAACCATCCCCTTAATGGTTCCGATTTAGTTCAAACAGTTCCAGTTTGGTGATGGGCTGGGCCGAAATCGGCGGGCCAAACAGGCCTAACCGACCATGGCCATATCTAAGAAGAAATAACTAAAGAAGACTAAAAGAGAAAGAAAAAAAATTGCAGGAGCACTAATTTTTTTTGAAATAATTTTATTAATTTCTTAAAAAATTATGATTTACTCTTTGTATTTTAAGTATATTAGACATTTTAATCTTTCTATTTTGAATATTATATTTTTTAGTCCTTGTATTTTATGACCATTAAACACTTCAATTATTTCTAGCAAAAACCGTTAAAGTACCAAACTGAAATTTACCTTAAGCACCAAAATTGAAATTGTCCAAATTCGAAACCTGACTTCCATTCCTGGCAGCGAAAGGGGTAAGTAAGTATATCAAATCAACTCGACGCAATGATTCATAATATGTATTTATTTCTAACATCTAATCATCGAAAAGTTTCAAAAATTGAATTGAAAAAATCTAGGTTTTAGAGAAAAATATTGCCGAAACTTTAACTGGCGAGTGCGGAGTGCTCCGGCGATTGTTTGAAGCATGGTTTATGATGTTGGATTTGTCTCAACGTCAGTTTTTCAATGATCTGGTGTTTGTCAAAACCAGAATTAGAATGTGACAGTGACGGACGATTAAAATTTCTATTTAGAATTATATATATATATATATATATATATATATATATATATATATATATATATATATATTACATTTTTTAAAGTAAAAACTATTTTGAATTTGCTAATAAAATTCAAAACCAAATATAAAAATTAAAAAATACATAAAAAAAATCATGCCTATAACATATTTTAAAAAAATCATACAGTAAAAAAATCATTAAAAAATTGCATATAATTAAAAATCCAAAAAATATATATATAGTTTTAATTGAGAAATTACATTGTACGTATATATATCATTGGTTATGTTATGTATAGTTTTACCCCCTATTTGGATAGGGTAAAATGTAGGAAGGAAAATAAAAAAGGAAATTAACTTTCCTTCATTTGGAGATAAGGTTATTTTCCTCCATCACTATTGATCTCGATATGTGAGAAAAATTGGAATAGGAACCTTGACTAAATAAAATTATGTCTATACTATTTATTTAATTATAATTTTTGTTGTTATCAAGGTTAAGTTTGTATGAGTGAAAAATAATTATATTTTCCTTCCATCCATCTTATCCAAAAAAGAAAAAGAGAAAGGAAAACAAACTACATTTAAAATTTTCCTCTCCCTCTCTTTATTTTCTTTACTCCATCCAAACAGGGATTAGTATGTAAAAACATAAAGACAATTAATTGCACCTAAAAAAATTAAAATTCCAAACACACACTAAAAAAAAGTTGAATCCATTACAAATAGTACATATCAACATACACATAATGCAAAAATAAACATGTATTATGAAGCAATAATATAATTTAAATGCTAATAAAAATAAATAAATAAGTCAACTTGTTTAGAGTATGTATTATTTATTAAATGAAATGTAATACGTCACCTCCCATTGTATTAGTGATGTTTTCATTGGAAAAAATAATAATAATATTAATATATAATCCAAATATACAATTGCTTTTTATGTATATATTATTAAAATAATAATTAAAAAAACTATTATATATTATTGAGTCTGATTCCAAACAGAAACCAAGTCAAGCTGGATGATGTATATTTGCATATGCATCCTATCAATAATACAAATGCAAAAACAACATTCAATAATAATATAGAAAAAGGAGAACATTGTTTACCTTTATTATTAATTAATTATTCAATTTCATATAATTAAAATGTTAGTATCTTCTTTCTTTTTATATTTACATATTTTCTGCAAAATTCATTGAACTTTCTTTGTTGAGTTTGGAATCTAAAAACATTGATAATAATGGTTGACTTAAATAATTCAACATCATGCGTGCTTCAATGCTAACAATCACACCATTTTCTATTACTTGCTGCTTATAATAATTAAATCAAATATATTACAACTGCATTATTATTTTTGAGAAATTATAACCCACATGTGTGGAGTTCGATTTCTCACATCTATACTATTAACATAAATTTGTTGCTCGAAAGAACACTATCCACTGTGATACATTAGTAATCTCTTTTATATAAAAAAAAAATTAAAAATTTGCTTTTTTTTCCCATAAAATATAATGGTTCATCTCTTTATTTTTTATTTTGATTCAATTTACAGAAAAGGACATCAGGACTTGATAGGAGGAGGACTATTCAATATACTGATAAAACTGCAGAAAGAAAGGGAAGCATTTAATTTTTAAAACTAATTAATTAAAAATAGGGAAATAAAAGCTTATGCATAGAAAAATATATATTAGTAATAAAATAAGCATAGAGGCATGTTATGAATAATGAAGCCTTATAACATCCAGCAATGTCAGGATGCATGCTAACCTTAATTAATTGTCCCATTATCATTAGTTTTAAATAATGGCAATTATTTTCTTGACTTTTGCCTGTTATTGGATAGCTTAAATGAACTGTATGTTGACAATTTTATTTCGCTAATGTAACATTTTTCAACTTTGAAATATTGTTACAAATTCACCTAATTTTAATTATGAGCTTTGCTGTGGTTGGCGGAGAGTTTTGCCGTGTTAAGTTTGTTCAATATCCTTCGAAAATCAAATGGTAAATAAGAAAAATTCACTTAATTCACCTAATTTTATATATTATCTTAATCAAACAATTTCAAGATACTAAATAGTTGATTATATTAGATAAATTAATTCTTCAGTTTTCAATATTATATTTTTTAGTTTTTTTTACCGTTAAATATTTTAATTATTTTGAAAAAAAAAAAGTTAAAGTACCACACTGAACTTTACTATAAGTAATAAATTATATTTTTTGCACTTGGACTAAAACTGAAATTTTTCAAATTTAAAATCCGATTTCTATTTTTTAGTGATAAACATGACAAGTGAGTATAATAAATCGAAACTTTCGACATGAAAATTCATAATATATGTCTTTATTTTCAATATTCGATCACTGGAAAGTTGGAACTTTCAAACTTCTGAGTGCAAAGATAGAAAATAACATCGGAACTTTCACTGGTATATGTGGACTGCTTCGGTAACTAATGAAGGCATGATTGATGTCGTTGGATTCGTTTCAACATCATCTTTCCGACGATGTGGCACGTGTCAGTAGTGGAGGCAGTGGTGGTTGATCGAAATTTTTTAGTTTCAGAGTGAGAATTTCGATATAAACTTTGAACAACAGCTATCACCACCTCATAGGTTACTGGCTCAATAAACTTAAAAAACCTTATTTTTCCTTTTTTTTATTCAATTTTCGGATTCATGTTTACCATAGGTTTAAAGTTAGTTTATGTTCATTTTATCATAGTTTCGAGCATGTTATATTGTTTACAGCTTGTTTATCATTTTTTTTCCCATTTTACATTATTTTCGTCGAGTATCTTCATGCAAGAACAACATTTAAGTTGATCATGAGCTAATAAACATCCAATAACATTGAGCCAAAACTAAATCTAAGATCTAATTGATTTTTCTCACTTGATAATTTTTACTTTTGTGTTTATATTGTTTTTATTTGCTATTATTCATGTTCATGTATTATTTATTTTTCTCCTGCTAAATGGTACCCATTTCTTTCAAATTAAATCTTTTTCTTAATTATTTTTACCACACATTTAAAAACCAAGTCTTAGAATCTACTTTGAAATGAGAGATTAGTGTTTTTTTTTTTAATAAAATATATATTTTTTTTCTCATTGGTTAATTGAAGTCATTTGTTAAATTTTCTTTAATTTTCCTTCTAGAAATAAATTAGAATGATAATTTTTTCAAAATATTTTTCGTGTTTTGTAACTACTTATTTTTTTTTATTTTTTTTTTTCATTTTTAATTTTGAACTCGTATTCACAACAACCAAATGTAAAAACGATGTTTTTTGTAAAATTTGGATAGGGTAGAGTGGCTGGCTAAGGTTGGTATTGTGGAAGAAGATGATACAAATTTAAGTTTAACCCCTTCAAAATTAGTTTTAGCTAAGCTCTAAACTTTTAAGTTTTATTTAATTTTAAACAAAATTTTGAATTTGAAGTGCATTAAATAAGTCAAAGATAAGTTGAGTGTGGTATTTTACAAAATTTCATTAATTTTAGGGTGAAAATTTAAAATTACCCAAAATTTGTGAAACAGATATTTAAGTCTTGAAATTTGTTTAAGAAAATGAGAGAAATTGCATAAACACCAAATATCAGTTACTTCTACTTCAGGACCTCCTCTTAAGAAAGAACACACCTCTGTCGCATTCAAAGATAAAGTGAGTGTTAAAATTATGTAAAATTTGGAGTGTTAACCAAATAGTACTATGTGAACTTTGGATTAGTTTGGGAGTGTTAGACTGTTAAACTGAATATTGATTACAATTGAAAATTTGGCAAAATTATTTTGTAAAATAATTGTATTGGTTGAGTTATAAAGTTCTGTAAAAGAAAAAGCAAAGTGTAAGCTAAATTATCCATTGAACAAAATTAAAATAAAATTGATTCTATTTAAAAGTTTTTAATTTTAAATTAGCTTTTGGATTAGGAAATTTTATTAAAAATCAAAGAAAGAGGCTTTATTAGGAACTAATTTTCTTAAAAACCCAAACCAAGCATTTTAAGCAAAAAGAGAAGCTTTTTATTATCCCTCACACAAACAAACATTGATCCGCTACAAGAATTGAACTAATAGAAGTGCCCCTTTACTGTCTCTTGCTAAAAACGTAGTTGCTTGGTGGGTGCCTTAATATAAGCCAAATGTGTAGAATTACCAACTCTCGTCAGAGTCTTGATATCATAAGCAATCCAGCACTTTGAAGATTGTGTGTGGTAAAAATACCCCATACACTTGCAATCTTTGCTGCATTTATCACTACAAGATTCTTGCTTCACAGGCCCAGATCCCCTTGTATACTTCGACATGAAATGGTCAATTCCTTCGAGCTTATAGTAGTAAAAATCATTTAACCCACAAGAACTTAACTTTGGTTGTTGGCAATCCTTACTCCAACCTAATAGTACTCCTTTTGCTGATGGGCAAGCAACACATTGGTTCTCCTCGCATACTCCAAAATTCCCGCACCTTTCGGGCAATTGACATTCTGTTTCCCAAGAATCTCTTAAAAACAGAGTGTAAGTTATTTGCCACGCACTCCAATCTGCATTATCTTCGTATGTATGGATCTGAATGTTTCCATCCAGTCCTAATCGCAAATACGACAGTGTCGTATTGTATTTGGGTCTTCTAAGAGTTAAAGTACCTCCTTCCGATTCTCCACCTTCATACTCTATTTGCAGACCTTCTAAAAATGTTATCTTTCGCAATGGGCCCTTTTGAACACTCACTAAATCATTGAACAAAAAGTAAACCATAGCTTTTGGGGATTTTGGGCTTTGGTAATACATAGCTAAAGTCTTACCCTCAAAGACTAAGCTATACGCTCCGTTTTTGTTCTCTATTTCACTAGCTCTACTCACAAGCTTGTTATTGGGACCCTCAAGTTTCAAGGATTGGCCCACTAAAAGTGTATCAGTTGGGTAATCAAAACTTTCCCAAATGAATTTACGGTTTTTATCATAAAGAACCATATTACCAGTTGAAAGTAAATCGAACCCAACAACTCCTTTATTAGAAGTGTTGGTTTGCCAAGCGATCCGACCATCGGCATCGGCCAAGACCAGATTTCCGTCGGTTCCGAAAGTGAGAGTGGCATTTTCGCCGACCGGGTTGCCCCGATTGGCTTCCCAAACCCAACGCATTAACGATTCGGACCTAACGGTACCCATTCGCAAAGCAAGGGTGAAAGCATTAGGAGTGGTGTTATAAAAACAAAGTTGGAATGGTTGAGCAAATGGGTGTAAGACTCTGTAATTTGCATCGTATTCGACTATGTATTCGCCAAAATCACCTTCATTTACGTATTTGAAGGTGGCAGAAGGAGGAACTGAAGCTTGAGCTAGAATGAAGGAGGAAAATAGGAAGAAGCAAGCAGATGCAGAGAGCAGGAAATGTGGAGTATGAAGAAGAGAGGACATTTTTGTTTGATTGATGAAGCGTATCAAGATCGATTGGCTTTTATAGATAATATTGATTGAAGATTAATAATTGAGTTTTTCAGATAATCTTTGATTAATGATAAATTTTTACTCAAATTGTACAGAGCAAAAGCAGCCGCCTCCATTATTTATTATTTAGTGGTACAATTACCCGTGTTTTATTAAACAAAGCATTAAGAGTTAGTGTACATTAAGACTAATTACGAATGCATCTCTTGAGACTTCAAATCTATTTAAAATTTTGATACACATTCCCACAACAAACCTGCAAAATATTTCTTTTAGAATATTATGTCCATATTCGTTTTATTTTTTAATACCTTCATTTTAAATTCACCATAAATGTAACATTCCATTTTAATTTTTATATTCAGCATAATAATTAAAAACATAAACATGAATTGAAAAGATTTTATAATAATAGTTCTAAATGAGTTCATTGCTTTAGACAAAAGGCTTCAGAATTTCTTAGAAGATATTTCGTTTCTTGTTAATTTCGATAAGCATACATTGTGATAGTCAAGTAGCTATCGGAAGGGTTGAAAGTGTTATGTACAATGAAAAATCTCGTCATATAAGTCGATGATATAACACTATTAGATAATTAATCTCTAGCGGAATTATTACAATTGATTATGTAAGATCGAAAGATAACGTGTTGGATTCATTAACAAAAAGCCTATCTAAAAAGTTAGTTGAAAAATCATCGAGGGGAATGAGACTATAGCCTAACTCTACCTAGTAGACTAGAGACCTAAGAACTGAGTGCAAAGTGAAAACAAACTTGTGTATAATGGTTCAACATTGTCAAATTACTAAACTCATTCTTATAATAAAAATGAAAGATTTTTAATGATTTCTAAATTTTACGTAAATTTGATCAAATAGTGTATTGAGGGAATACACATTTAGGAATGGATAAATTCAAAAAGGGACCAGGTTTGGGGACCCTCAAATTGTTAAATGTTTGATTTACGGTACATTTGAGAATTTGAATACAGATGCAGGGAATTAAAATAATTAAGCACATGGAGACAGCAGTTATCCACTTGATTAATTAAGAAATGGGTTGAGTCTAAGTTGGGTTCTTTGAATGGAATGGATTTGGAATGAAAGAAACCAGATCACCCAAGCTGGACATGGACCCCCTTCTTCCATTACATAATACTAAATAATATTTTTAACTATTTTGGAGATTGGAGATTTTTTTACTTTTCTATTTGTGAAGATATCAAAAAATTTGAATACAAGACTTTAGTTCTCCATTCCTAACTTGGTTACACGCTTTTTTGAGTCATATTTGTATATCTTCAAATTACGATGTACCTGTGGGGATATTCTAATACATATTTTTAATTTAAAACCGTGTACTTTTGAGCCAACATTTGGACTTGTGTATTATTAATTATGAAATGTATATTATAGTTTAACAATAAATGCTTGTAATTTTTATCTTTTTTATTCACATTTAAGCCCAACTTTTGAGTATACTCACCACCCTCCAACCTTCATTAATGAGCCAAGTTCGAGTCATGAGAAACTATAATCAAGTCCTACAATGTTTTTTTAGTTTGGTTCATTTAGAGTCTGAAAGTCTAGTGTGTGAATCCGTACACGAAGTTATATTTGGGTTCCCTTTATAAAGAAGTCGAGGTGGTAGGATTTTAAAATTCTCGCGCGCTATAAGATGCGCTGGGCTCAAAGCCCAAGAGGACTTGTTCCCTTTGCGAGATTCGAAGGTAGCAACATGCATTCAAAGTCTCCCACAAATGGCTTCCAAGAGATAAGATAATTACAAGGTCAACGAGCATAGAGCCAATCCTCGACCCTTGTATCAGAAAAAACATGTGACTCCCTCCCCTAGGATAGGAGCCTATAGGGTCGATTTTTAAGAGTGGCTTATAGAGCCTAATATAATTTGAAAAAATTACATAACTAACCTACTTTCACTTCTCAAAAGAGTCATTTTTAAAAAAAATCTACCCAACAAATATCAACCCACTTCCCTTCCTTTCTTCATTAGCCGTCATTCATCCTCTTTTCTTATCATTTTTTTACATTCTCTAGACCATAGATTAGGAAAAAAAAATTGTTCGATGAACAAAATTCCTTTCTTTTTCTGTTCATTGTTGACGAACAAATCTTTTTCTCTCTCTGTTCATCATTGACGAACAAATCTTTTTTTCCCTCTCTCTTTCTGTTCATCGTCAACAATGGAGTACTACATATTGTAGCCATTTGGAGAAGAATCGCGGGATCTTAGCATAAAAAATTGCATGGTTAGTATTGCATATTGCAGATTAGATGCTTTAGGTAAATTGTTGGCTTTTTGTTTATATTTTCCTTTTTTTAAACCTTTGAAAGACATTAGATATTTCCTTTGCAAAAGGATTTACTAAATCCAAACGACATTAAAACAAGAGATTGAGTGCCGAATTGTTCATAAAGTGTGAAAAACATTTTATGAAATCTATTATGAACCTAAACTTAGTGCATGCAATGAGTTTCAAATGGCTTTAAATGAAGATATGACTTTGTGACATTACTAGTCCATTATTTCCAATTCTTTGGTCTTGTTTAATTTAAAATTGGTTTGAATGTTTCAGAATCAAAATTGAGTGTTGATTTTATTTTTTGATGACCTCATTAATAATTGGATTGTGTTTATTTATATTTTGTTTATATATATATATATATATATATATATATATATATATATATATATATATATATATATATATATATATATATAT